>JAZBGY010000061.1:0-132735 GCA_037414755.1 Lydus trimaculatus | reverse complement strand
TTCATTTACATTAGCATTTAAAACAAGAAATTTAAGTGTCTGTCAAATACGAGTAATTTATAACTTTAATGTTAATAATATTATTAAGAAATATGTTAATGGTGGAACTGAATGTTTAATCAAATTTGAGATAATCCTTGTTCCTTACCAGTCAGTTGTTAATCCAAATATTAAATTCTTTTAATTGTTTTTCTGTAAAGACTAGTCTCACTTGGAGCTCAGTATTTTAACAATGAATATGCCAAAAATTTATTGATTTTGTGATTTGGTTGGATTTTAAAAATGGAACTATTACACAAAGTTGTCTCTTTAATGATTCTGAAATCAAATTAATCGAATCGAACCAAAACAAGCATTCTCTTTCGAATATCTTACAAATAATTGGCAATGTCCATCTCTAATTGCCAAAAGGTACCACACACTAAACAACATATTGCATGCAGAAAAAAGACTTCTTATGACAAAAGACGAAAACTGTCTCTTATTATTAGATTTTACAAATGCAAAGATTTGCTTCAATATTAGATTAGTTTGACTGATTTTTTTCAATTTTTTTTTTCAATATTTGTAACTATAGGTTATCAGTACATACTCATCTCCAATTACTTGGTCTTTCTTTACAAATACAGTGAAAACATTATTTTAAGAAATGAAAATAGCAGACGAAATCTTATTTTATACGTTGAGAAATCGTTGTAAACATCCTATATGTATCGTATTGGTTTTCATGTAAACGGTTAACATCGAAAAACCATCCTATTTTCGTGATGGAATCTACACTAGGATATCGCAAATTGACGATAGTCGTCAATCAGGCCCTGAAACGCAGATTGGCAAATGCCCCAATGTCTGACACTGATGTGAATGTCGATTTGTGAGCGCGTGGTTTTTGCGGTATAAACATGTAGTTTACGAGTGTAGTCGGACAGAACATGAACGGTGGGATTGTCCAATGTATATATGAGTCCCTATACCAATCCCCCGGGTAACTGATACACACACGTATATAGATATATATATATGTATAGAGATATGTACAAATACATATAACCAAACTATTACAACAACACCAACATCAACAACAACAAGGCTCCACAAACTGTAATACTGTTTATATGTGGTATCTGTATGTACGATATCCCGTTGCCTCTATTATTTGTTATGTGTGTTTATGTGTGCGTGCGTGTGTCTCTATTTTACCTATGTATGTATAGATATATACATTAAAGCGCGAATCAACCACCTCCCTGTGGGCTTTTTGTTGTGTGGATGATCCTGACTAGGATCATCCTCGTCAAATGTATGCTCATTTACTGCCACATTGGAAACGATGGAAATGTATTAATGTTTATTGCAAAAGCATTTAATATGCAACCGCAAATCGTTAAGTGGACTCACTATCTAGATAAAATCTAGTCTCATTAGATTTATATTTGATAACTGATCCAATATACTAATACAACAATAAATAAATGGTGATCCAATTTATTTATGATTTCAAAAATTTTGAATCCAATTCTATTAAAACACAAAAAGCTAATGGATATAGTCGATTTATTACATGCTGAAGGTTAAGGTCAAGTTGATTGTAAAATAAAAAAGTTGAATTAATTAAAAAAAAAAAAACTATTACATTCATTTATCTGTAAATGAGTCAACAATACGGCCATCTGTTGGTTGCTTTACTAAATGAAACTAAGGGGACGGTCGTGAATGTGGGTTGTATAGAAGATTATTCGTCACGTCACTGTTATGTCGTCGACATATTTACGGCCGATCTTCCTTCCGGTTAACATTTCACGGTAACGGCGTCTTTTACTGTTTTAACGATCCAAATGTCAACTATTAAAAAGGAAGCCAAAGAGACAGCGATACAAGAAAAATAGTAAAATAATCACAATAATAAAAATTCTATGTTGTCTTTGATTAACGTGTTCTCCTTCTGCAAGTCAAGTTGTAGTCTTCACTTCAAATAAAATGACGAGTTTTGTATCATTCTACCTTTCCCAATTGCTTTATTGTGCGGAAGACTAACATAGAGACTTGTGAATCTTAATTATTCTCTCGTAATAGTGTTTGCTATCGCTTTTCCGTACGGTTGATTTCAAGGATGGATTTTCAACAGCGGCAGCAAGCGTTTGTTATTCCAATCATCGATCTAATGGACAGACCACCTACTAAATGTCTTTTAGTCTTTTCCGTTTGTTTGTTTTCTTTTTTTACTGTTTTCCAACTATACCAATTTTTTCTCTGTGTTGTAGAGTTTCTATGATGGCAACCCTGAGGACGACTAGAAGAGTTATTGTTGAAAGTTAATAATTTATAGCATTTATAGTATGGTGAAATATAAAGCCCTCGATGAACAGAATATCACATTTCCATTTCGGAATATAAGTTATCGAAGTGATACACTTTTTTCTCTGCTGTTGCTGTTGTTGTTGGGCTTATTTCAATAGTCAGTCCCAGAATCAATGAGCCATTATGTTGGCTATAAATAATAATATGGCGGAATTAAAGGACATACCGCTTAGTGAGACGCATTTAACGGTGAAGCTGAATGATACATATCCAAGTGCTGGAGTGGCAATTGCTCTTTTTCACTATAGCTTTTCTATTATATCGACTACTACCACTGAATTGTCACAAATCATGCATTCAATTTTGATTTGTTATATTTAAACTTTTTTATTGAGTGCAAATTCATTTTTTCAGATTTGACTTTATGTTCAAAAATAAAAACGATAGAAGAATGATTTTTGGTATTCGTGTGAGTGATTTTGTTGTTGATCGTTGTTGCAGGAATATTCTTTCTCATTCAATCTTTTCAAAGGGGACTATGTTGTTATAATAGAAGGCCAAAGAGGCATCGACAGGGGGTGCGACCAAGACCTCTATCTTTCTCTTTCATCCCCCAACCCCTTACGCCATCGTAAGCTATGCCCCGGCAGGCAGCCAGCGTCCGATAAGCCGTTATTCCGTCGCCCAGCCCCGCACAAAGGCCTAATTAGCCATAAACTCCCTGATTTATAACGGCACAGAAAATGCAAATATGAAATATGAAAATGAAGATGGCTGTAATAAAAGTGATATACGAGGCTCCGCAGAGCCATTTGTGAAGGCGCCATGACTCACTCGTCAGTTTTATGTGCGGACGTCCATCATGTGCCTGACGGGCTTCATTGCCGGCCTCGGTTCTCTCTCTGCAGGGACGCCGCCGCCGTTACTACTGCTACCACCGCCGCCACCGGTCTCTTTTCCTATGTCACTATATATATATATATATATGTATGTGTTTATATACGTATATGTGTATGTGTGTGTATGTGACTTATCGCACTATGCCGCACTCTTTGTGCCACCGTGATTTATATTTTTAATAAAATTGGGACTGGTTCTGCCACCACTTTGAACCATCTTGGAGTGCACGTCGAAACAGACAATGTCATCATCACAACTTTCGCGCAAAGACATAACTCTAAGAATTGCACAGAACAACTACAAAATATATATACCTATATAAAAAAAAAAACAGAAATCAAGTTGAAAACTAAATAAATATATCAATTTAATACTCCGATTCTAGTTCAATCATTTTTGTTATCCCTGTTCCCACATTAGAGCATTAGCTAGAAATTATGAGTCTAATTACATAGTGAGTTATGCCATTCATTATGCTCTACAACTATAAATAATAAATGCATTATACACACTCAACATATCCCACACTTCTCTCGCAATATATCTATATAGTTCTACCCTCTTCCCTCTATACATATGTCTCTCTCTTTCTCTATTATAAAGCCCCTATACCTATATGACAGTAGCATTCTTCATTAACAAAAACTATATATTTCTATTAGTTACTGACTGATTTGCCAGCAAACTCACCACTCGATGCTTTTAATTTGAAATGATGCCCAACAGAATCACACAATCGAAATGTATTCATGTTGAAAACGTTTTAAAGCCGACATTGTTAGCTAATTTATGCGCCGATCGACAGGACCGGCTTCACAAATATCAAACAGATTTATCCTTTTCAATATATGTAGGTACCTACTAAATCCAAGTCAACTAGTTTACATGATTATTTACTTTGAAAATATTCCACGTCAAAGTTATTATAATTTTACAGTTTGATATTGAAGAGTGTCAAATTTATAAACAATACCTATATCGACAATGTCCAAAAAACAAAAAAAAAAACAACAACGATTTAAGTTAAGGAAGGAAGAGAGGTCTGTAAAAATCTGCTCAACATGCCACCAACTACAATTCGAACATGTTCATTTTCGTTTTTGTTCGAACTAATACAGACATACACAACGGCAGCGTATTTATCAAAACTCTGTTGGTTTTGTCTGAGCGTCCGGAAGTTAATTGGTCACGTCAAAAGTTTTAATTGTGATACGTCGAATAAAAAGTAGATAGACTCGTGTATAACAAAATATAAAATTTTGACATACGTCATGACATTGTCTAAGGGTTGCGAAAATTATTCTGAAAATCTGATTGAAATCGTTGTAAAATTGATATTTCATATAGGTAAGTAATTCTTTGTTTTCCCTATACAGGAAATAATTAGAAATTTTAGAATTTGATATGTTGTCGACGAGAACGACTGCTTCTGTATGGATTATCCATTGGCCCAATTCTGGATTCACAGTAAGGCGCACAATAAAAGACAAAGATGGAGAACCATTTAAAATAGGAATGATAAGGATAGAGGGTAGTTATCAAGCGATCTCTTCCTAGTCAATTCGAGATGCATCGACAGGTTGCCATCATCTTTTCGAAGAAGGAATGACGGGGTGATGGGGTGACGTCATTGCGGACAGCTGCATCGGTATCGATTAGATAAACTCTCCTGCTGTCTGTTCCTGCTGCCTGTCACTGTCTTTCTACTGACAAGATGAGACGAGACAAGACATCCACAAAACCATCTTATTGTTGGAATTAGTTTGTGCAATTATTTTCTCTCTCTCTCTCTCTTGCGCTCGATTTTTTTCACGTTAGATACATAACAGATCTAATTTGTTGTTACCATTCGAGAGGGGTAGTATTGTTCTTTGCATCTTTGCTCGCCAACGCAAATGAGTCTCAATTCTCGTATCGTCGTTTACTATGTACCCTAATGTCTTGTAGTCAAGTCTCTTGGTGCTGTACTGCATTGTATTCGATACCGGAGATAGTAAATCAGTTTGGAAAACAATGGGCACCAGTGGACGGCTTCTGGTGGTAGAGAACCGCACTGTCCTCCTGCTTTTAAACGATGGATGTTGACGTTCTAGAAGGACTATATATGACCAGTTGTCACAACCGGCCATGTTTATTTATTTAGAATGCGATACCAGAATCGGTAAATTACCATCGACGGACTTTAAATCTTCTCTATCTTAATCGACAGAGCGACAATTTAAGAAAACAACATTAAACAACTCTACTGTAAAAAAAAATCAATCCTTCGATTCTGTTCTGTAAGATTCCCCGATTGGTGCTAATTTAAAAGATTGTTGTTTTTAATATTAAAGAATGTCGCACCATTATTACCATTTATCAATGGTAAACTAGTAGTATATACAGTAATTGTACTGGGGGCGCATAATCGTTACATTTCTGCGATGTCACGTTCAGTAGCCGGTATATCGGATCTGCGCGTCTTCCCGGTAATTTGGTAAAACAAGTAGCGAACGAAACGCTAGTAAATAACCAACACACATACCGTCTCTACTCCCTTTTACTTCCAGATTTAATCTAAACGACTCTGAGTTATTCGGTCTGCAGTTATGCATGCTTTGCTTAGCTATGTATATCCTTACCGATCTATACCGATCCACGTCGTCTTCTTTTCGTCGTTTTTCCTCATTTCGTTATTTTATAGTCTTGGATTACTTTTTACTTTTTTCTCAAAATAGAATTTATTATTAATAATAATAGTAAATGTTGGCAAACTGTGATACCACAAATACATAAATTCATTGATAACTATTTAGAGAATTATGAGATTCTACAATTTTTCAATTTCGATTCCATCTAATCAAAACAAACAAAGTCTCAGGATTTCGGTTAATTTCGATTCAATATTCATTTACTACTGAATTAATTTAAACGGTTGTAGTAAGTCATGTGTGTAGTGTCTCCTATATTAAGACAGACTACACTATAGATCTATCTTTCTGCAGTTTGTGATTACAAATTTAAATCAAAACGAGTTGAAAACATGATGAATATTCCTGATTCTTGTCGAGTTGTGGCTGAAGATATTAAAATAAGACTTGGGGTGTCTATAGTTTTACTCTATAGTTGTTCAAATTCTTGTTGTTGTTCTTGTTGAGTATTCTCAATATAAAATTAACAAGATTTCGCCGGCAGTATTGCAGATATAGATGTAATGCATAACAATAAATCAAAACATGAATATGCATCGAGGAAACTAAAGCTATTGAGAATATCTTATTAACAACAACGGGTTCGACCTTTGCACGCGTTGGCTTTCACAACTTTAATATGCTGGTCAATTGTTAAATTGTTGTTTTTGTTGTTGTTGTTGTTGTTTCAAGATATGTATGTTTTTATATCAGACTGAATTTCAATTAATAAACCTACCTGTAAAAACTTTTTTCTATAGGTAAAACTACTGGTTTTTATATTGAATACCTATATCCATTATTGTAAATTTTATTCAGTTTGTGAAAACTGATGCGTAAATCTTGCATCAATGATTTGTTCAATTTAATAGTTAATCAGGAATTGATATTTTTGGCATATTTATTAAAAATAAAATGCATATTTAATCATATAACCAATATATTGCATGAATATTTGATTGACATTATGTCAAAATCGGAAACAGGTTATTAAATATTAAATAACAGTTATAATTTTCGTTGTGCACATCAATCAGTTTCAATATAATTAACTTTAGATTGGACAGTTCATGTTAATATAGAATATAGGTTAATTTATTGAACAGTGAATACCAATAAAACGAACGAAACTAATAATCATCCACTATCATATCAACAATAAAAAAAATCCATGTATTTGTCCTTTTTGTTGTTTCTATCAACGATAACCACCATCAACGGTAGGTATATCGAGATCTAGAGCTATTGCCGGTGAAGCTGCGAATGAGAAACAAGGAGCTCTTGAACTGAGATTAGAAGCAAAGATCTCATTAGCCAAATGACAGATGAAGATCACGACAACAGTGGTTGGCAGCAGCACTAGCACCACCACCACCATCACCAGCAACAACAATGAAGTGGAAAAGGAGGAGAGTGAGAGACTTTTGCGGGCACATGGAATGAACGATGATGGTCTCGTCGAATTACTAGCCTGTCATCAACGATTCATTGTCTAAGATGAGAAAATACGTAAGAGCAAAGAGAAAATGAGATATGAATGAAGCGCAAATCTGCAAATAAAAGACCTGTCAATTGCCGAAGATTTTTCATCAAGCAGCACCATCTGAAACAGGATGGTGTTATTGGTGTTGGAATCGTGGTGATGATGTTTTGCGGTAATGAACAAAAACTAGTAATGATGAAGGACGGCTAGACTGATAAGAGTTGATTAACTGCAGATGGGGTACGCGCATTTGTTATAACCAATAACAAATAATACGAGAGATGTAGTGAAAATCAACTGTCTTCAATTTCGATAAGATTCTCTTCAACGTTTAAACTTTCAAATAAGATGTAAGTATTTATAAGGAGTAGATTGTGTTAGATTAAAAGTTTCCAAACGCAAATGGACATTTTCTCTCATCTGCTTTTGAATAATGAACTAATAACTGTCGTTAATGTCAACCATAGCTATCTTAAAATTGTTCTTTGTGTTAATATTTACGCTTCATTATAAGCCGCACGATTTTCCTCATGTTAGTGTTAATATTAGTGGTGCAAAGTGTAACATTAGTAGGACTGAATATATACAGTTTTCGAATAATAATATCATGCCGCTACAACAACAACAACAACAACGATGTATATATATTCTTTTCATTTCCAGACAAACTTGCGCCATCTAATTTTCAGTTAATCTCATGAAAACAAGAATTAACGGCGTCGTTGCCAGGCATATGAAACAACCTTCCATCCATACAACCGGCTACGATACGATGTGGAAAACTTGGAACATTAACATTATAATACACTTTGCACGTGGCAGATGAGCCAACATTTAGTTAAAGTAACCGAAAAGACGAGACAGGTGTGGTTACCTTTAGCTTTTTCTCCCGTTTTTATTATTTTATCATACTCGTATTAAGTTAGTCGTTAAACAAATGACAACTTATTTATTACGTCGTCAGTTCAAAAAAAAAAGTCTGTCTTTAAATAGAGATCATCATCATATTTACCATTTCACAGATGGTTTGATGTGAGTTGTTGGATGTGTGTGGCTAATTTATTTTATTCTTCTAAAATAAAGTAAAAGCCATAAAAGTTGGACAGTGAACGTGTACAGAGATCCAAACAAGTCAACAATCAATTGAACCATCAATGTTGCCCTCTGTAGTCCGAAACATACCAAACAAGTTGGGTTTTTTTTTTCTAGCTAGATTCACACTTATTTATTGTTTTGCCGTTGAAATAAAGCTATTTGTGAATCTAGTCGAATGACAGATCAGTCAATATTCAAACGATTGCTATGCAAAACAGGCTAGAAATCACTCGACTTGTGAAGGAGTACAGCTGTTATTGGATTTCATGAATCGGTCCGTTGTTTCAGTAATAAAGTCGATGTTTTTATTGAAGACAATTCTCTAGAGATGTACAAGAAGATCAAAATCATATTTTGCGTTTGACGTGTGAAAAATTACATTTCTATGCGAATTTAAGTCATAATATTTCAGGGGAGAGTAAGGACTGGTTGCCGATGAACAACGATTCAAACATGATGATCTCTAGGTTTGACAATAACCAATATCTCCACCAGACAGAAAAAAAAAATTTTCATCAACCATAACGAAATTAGATCATTGTAAAGATAAGAGAGAAGAGTTTTAGATAGAAATGATTGGCATCTGGTAAGAGGGTGGATTTTTGTATATATGTTTATTTTTCTTTGAAATAATACACCCTTCTTATTCCAGTCTTACTAAAATTTATAGTGTACCGAATATTTTTTTCATCATCATCCAAAATGAGGGATCTTATTAGGGTGGGTAAACATAAAGTTGGGATTTATGGCCGGTTTAATCGGCTCGCTCATTTTATAATTGGCAAAGTGACGTTGATATAAATTAAGGGACCGTGACTCGAATCGTCCTGCATCTTAAATTCGGAACGTATATCATAGTTTTAATGCGATGTTGGAACGTAGATTTCCTAAGCCTAACCGTTTTGTGTTTGTCTATAAATTTTGTCTCATAACAAACAGAGCACCGTTCATGGCTAAAGAAAATCAGCCCTTTATACATTGGTGTAGGGCCATCCATCTATTTCTCATTTGAATTCCTTCTATAATGTAGAAAACTATAAAAATATTTATTCAATTTATCTGTCTCACTTTTGACTGTTAGTTGGATAAATCGACGGATATGTAAATAACTGGCACATCATATGGTAGATCGTTGATGTCGGTCATAGATCTGTCGACAGCTGTATCTATTCGTCATTGCTAGGCAGTTACATCAATCAATAGACCAATTCTGGAACTCGTCATTGGTTTTCTGTAAGCGTTTTTAAACATCAACATACTTGATATCATCAGTTATTTGTTGTTTTTTTCCATTTTTAATAAATCATTCCATCTATCTCTCTCGTTTTATAGTTATTTCGATGTTAAAGTCTTGAGAAATTCTCATTGCGTCGATAGAAATATTGAATGGGTGATTGATCCTAAATATGCACAGGCACACAGAAATAAAATTAAAGAAGACTAGATAGAAGTAAATAGAAACGTTAATCATATTAGAATGTACATACATTTCCGGTGTTATTTTTGAAGTATTATAAAAGAAAAAGAAACTTTCTGAAATTGACTGGCTTATGTTTGAAAACTTATATTATGATCTTAAGTTTTAAGGCCGATTTTGAAATTTTAATAAGACCCCTCACCACGGGATTGCTACCGTTTTACCTAAAACAACATGTAAATTATATTTAATTCCTCATTTAAACAACTCCGACGAGACTGTCACGGCCGTTAACTAACAACGTTTATATAAACATGATGAAACTTAAGAGGACGAGAACTGTGTGCTTGTTGGTGATGGTGGTGGTAGTAGTAATAATGGTACAGTGTGGTGGCAGTGTTTGTGAGGACGACGGTGATAAAGGTAAGGGTGAGAGAAGGCTGTTAATATTAACATTTATTTAAATGTTTGGAATTAAGATATTAGCAGGGCATGATGTTGGTAAAGATTAAACGTTAGAGAACAAGAAGTTTTAGAGAGGTGCCATCTAAAGCCCTCTCGCACAAATATGACGTGAAACGATGGTAATGCTCACTTTACCAAAGAATATCATGCTTCTTAATTCAACTTTGTTACTTTGAAAGTTGCAGTAGCAGAATTCAAGAAGGATTTTATTTTGTCAATTGAGACGGCAATAATTGCATGGTTAAATATTTTAAATAACAATTATTCTTCTTCTTATTATTATTGTTACTAAGGATAAAGTTTCTTATTTAAAATTGGCCCACAAGGCAATGGAATAGTTAATGTCTGGGGGCGTTTCTGAAACAACGAGAATAACTTGTTACTAAATTTAAATAAATCGAACATAAATCAATCGGCAATATTTCTCGCATCAAGCGCAAAACTCGCCAGGCAAATAACAAACAAACATCAACATAATTTATTGTTTGTAGACTTATATAAAATAAGATAAATCAACAGCCTACGCTTCCATACTTTGTGTGATAATTGGCCAATCTAACTGAGAGCCAGAAACTATTCAAAAACAACTAATTAAGTTAACATTCAGACAATATTATAAATATTGTTATGTTATCTGTATGTCCTACACATTCCTTGTTATTGTTATCAATAGAGAAAAAACTTGAATACTGGACAGTATATACTAGTAGAAGGCGGTCGTTTCCGTAAAGGGCTGGCATACAGCCCCTTTTCGTCGGGTGTCTGCGATATCTAGACAGCAATAATATTTAAACATGATTAGTCCGTTCGCTTGGCGAATGCAAATCTCCTAATGCCCGATTATTTATGGAGCAATTCAAAGTCATAATTTAAATACAAAGTGTTATTGTTAATATCAGAGTAGAGCGCCGATTAAGGGCGCGTCGGATCTGTTATAGAGGATGAGGCGGGTGAGAGACGTTAGGGTTGTGTATGAGGGTTTGTTTGAGAGCAGAACACAAAAGAGAAAGATAGTTAGTAGAAGAGAGGGGTAGCGATAACCGCGATCCGGGCGACGTTGGTCATTAGC
Source organism: Lydus trimaculatus (assembly GCA_037414755.1). NCBI lineage: Eukaryota > Metazoa > Arthropoda > Insecta > Coleoptera > Meloidae > Lydus > Lydus trimaculatus. The sequence goes on along the minus strand of JAZBGY010000061.1, from coordinate 121,339 downwards.
ACGCCCGGTCTCCAAGAATGGCCGCTGGATGTGTGCTTATCCCTCATATAAATCATTACAATATGCAATATAATTCCGGAGGTCTATCTGGTTTTTCGCAGGCAGATGCTCTTTATGCCACACTGACTATAGGACGATGCTGATGGAGGTGGTCCTGTTTTCGTAGATGTAGTTGTAATAGTAGTAGTAGTAGTGGTGGTGGTGGTAGTGGTAATGGCAACCCATCCGTCCACCATCACCTCCACAACCACCCCCCTGAATCCGGAACACAACGATAATAAATCCAACAACTGTCCAGTTTACCACTAGATCTTCTTACTGGGGTGATGATAGTAAGATGACGGTCCTACAGGGAAAAAAAAGCTTGACGATCATATATCAAGTGATTTGACCAAAGAGGATTGTGTCTATAAAATTTTCACAAAGCATGAGTAGATCAAACCACGAATACTATAAAATTCTCGTTGTCATCACAATCGTCATTATCATTTAAAATAACAATTTCAGGATGTTTCCTGGACAGGTTTCATTTAGATGAGTTTCCAACTAGTTGTCAAGTTTTCAATTTTAATAAACATACGTTTGTAATTCATCAGAGAAGTAAAATCATCAAACTTGTTAATTACCTCGTTTTAGTTAAAATTCCCAAGTGTATTGGACTAGCATGTAATTTCTAATATTACTAGTGCCTATCTACAATTAACTTTATTGCCTAAAGGTAGTGCATCAACCTTATTTCAAAAATTCTAGTTTCACAAAAATATTAACAAAAGAACTAATTTAATTTTTGGAATTTTGTTATTTTAATCAATCAGACATGTATAAATATTGACAACATCTATCTGTCATCACTTTAGAATGATGGACAGACGCCCAGTTTTTCTACAAATAAGCCTATATACAATGTGCCACGATTGTTTAGACATTGCCAGTCCGTTTGGAACACATTCTATCAATGAGACCGTAAATATATGAGCGCGAAACGATTTATCGAAAACTTAAATCCATTCCAAGATAAATCTAAACATTTCCATTACACACATACATACATATGTACCTATACGTAAAACTATCTACTAATTCAAATTAAATAACAAAAGCTTTCGAAAATTAGAATTTGTTTGATTTGATTAAAGTCGACATAGCTCTGTACTAATGTAGTAGGTAGACATGTGAGGGATAAGTTGAATTAGTGATGACGTCTAAATTACGCAAGTTTTACCAAGTAATTTGTACAAATCAATAAGACTGGCATTTCTTCTCAATCCCTGTCAGACATCTGAGATGCCGACCTTCAATCACAGTCCTAACAGGCAGATGTTTCAATTATTCCACCTTATCAATTATAATCTGTATGAATCAAACGTGCATACAGATTTCAAATGATTTCTCTAATGATGACGATTAAATTGATCCAGAATTAAATAAAGAGGAAAGAGACAATCTTTAGAAAGGTACATTTATTTGTGTTGATTGCCTGTTTCTCTTTGTTTCTCTTTTCCCAGCTTTTTTTCTCGTAAATTCTGTAATTCCTAGTGGCATTAGTTTTCCGGACACTTTCGTTTTCCTATGTGTTTATATTTGATGTTAAAAGTGCTACGTTAGCATCGTATCGTCGTAGTAACAAGGTGTTGTGTGTGTGTTAAGGGGTTGATGTTTAATTCAATATAGATTAAAGTGGCGGTTTAATCTCCGCGGAGAGACGTACAGTCTGACTGATCTCTTCCCCTTTTGCCTAGCGGCATCACTCTATCTCTTTCTTTCTACTGACCTGCTACCGATTAAATATTTAACAAGTTGCTGACGGAACTTTTCACCGAGACTCTAACGCAAAATTAAAAATACACTACGAAGACTAACACGTCCGCAGTCACTTTAGTGGACCTACGATGTGAATACATTCACTTTATATCTGACGAAAAATTCCAAATGTAAATTGTACACTTGACACATTTGTTATAAATAATTTTTACATTAATTTGATAAATGTGGTTTTTGTAAATTTTTCAAAAGATTTCGTACTCAAGAAATGAGACGGTGATCTTGAATCAAGTGGTCACATATCACATTGACAACTATTGGCAACAGAATGGAGTCTGCATTCTTTAATTCTAACAATTCCCTTGTTAAATTTATAGCACGCGAATAAAATGCCACGGAGGGACTAACAGAGATGTTTATCAAGCTTGTGCGCTTATTCTTTCTTGTTCGCGGCAATTCAGGACTTATGGTCTTAGTCACTCTTGAGAGCAGATCGACGACAGCTCAGCTACCAAACTAAAAAAAAAAGCACACACACAAACTTATACACAGACAGAAAAATATCCAAACATATCCGTAAATCAATCCGTATTGTCTAATCTTTAATTTTTTCCCTCAACAATAAGAAAGACCAATTTGTTTGTGTTAATTAATACTACTATCGTCTGATTTTCTTTAAGGTGTGTTCTTGTGATAGTGGGTGCAGAGGGGTGCTCTATAGTCAGCGCATCAATCGTTCGTAGACAGCATTTTAATTAAAGCATCTTATCGGTAGGCGCGGCCGCAGTATTTCACACCAGACAGATAGACAAGCCCGCAATAGAGCAGCGAATGCCTCGGACAATCCTGCTGATCTAGGAACAACTTTCATCTGGACGTGATGCATGACCTCTATTACGATGTCTCATCTGTCTCAACTGATTGGGGGAAAGTTTGTGGGGATATCATCTACAAAACTTCAAATTCATCTATATTTTCAATAGGTTAAGGAAATAAGAAAAATGAAATGAAAAGCAAATGAAAAAAAAAAAGAGGAGAGAAATAGAATGGCATTGTTGCTGCCACTTTCTTGATAAATATTGAACAGTGTTAGCATTTCAATTTATCCAGTTTGTGGCTTGGGCGACGACGTTAACGCAACAACAACAACAACAACAACAACGTTTCATTTCAGTAACGGTGAACTGGCACTTTAGCAAACATATTTCCCTAGTGTTCTGTCGTTTCTTTGAACTAATGTTGAAGAAATTGACATTGGAAATAACAATATCAAACGAAAGACTGCAAAATCTTTTACATTTTGACTATATTTGTTTAGAAATAGGGGGAGAAAATGTGAGTACGTTAAATAGATTAAAAAGTTGCAAATTATCCCTTATTTCATAAAGAACATTTATAATAAATTTTTGATAATAAAATCGATAAATTGATTATTTATTTTTTTTTATTGCCTTATAATATGTATAGTGAAATTTCGATTAATTCGATCAATGGTACCGAAATGAGTTGATGGACGAAACTATCACAACCATCCGGTTTCTCGAAAACCATTTCACCTGGACCGGATCGTAAATTTGTCGTATATGTCATAACTCCATGAGACTTGTTCGTTTTATTTGATTTCGAAAAATTTATTTATTTATTTATTTACATGAAACATATTTAGCATAAAACTGCAAAAAAAAAAACGAATGCTGTCTGTATAATGGAAGTGGTAGATGGACTTGATCAAGAAGAGAGGACGTGAAGGTATTTATAGCGACCGGCTCGTGTTCTTGGCGAAATAAAATCCCATTTCTCAATCATATTTTAGTGATTTTATTGTTTCGCCTGGGATGTAAACTGGGATAGTTGATTGTATAAGGTATATAAAGTTACATATTTATCGCGTAACAATTTACAAGATGCATTTATTATTATGTTGGGAAACTGCGTGGTATCTGTATGGACGACCCCTCGAGTTGGCGGCGGTTGATATGCCACCACCTTTCCTACCTGGTCAATTCTCTTCACACACACATATACAACTAAACAAATGAAACGTTGTATATTTTAAAATTGATACATTATTTATTGCTCGTAAAATCTGTTGTTTATATGCTTGTTGTCACTCAACATTAGTAATCTTTTATAACATCTTTCGAATTGTTAGAAAATAAATACAAACAGTTAAATTACAAATTTATCCCATGGAATTGTTGATCATTCAACTGGTTTGATGCACGGCTAGATGATTTATTTAGATTTTATGGCTCTTATCAAGTGTATTTCTATATGTATGTGGATGATAACAAAAATAAATTACTCTCTATTATCAGTTATTTGTAAAAATTGCTCCATACGGATATAAATATAAATCCACTTTACAAAATCAATATTAAATCTAAAACAAAACTATATAATTTTTTTTTTAATTGGTTTATATCTTTTTCCAGTTTAAAATTATCTACATATGTAGTGTCCATGTTGTCCGATCTTTGGCGTCTTAATGAGTATTAGTTACAGCATATTTACCATTATCAATGCCTCTAACTTTGCATTAGTGTGATGGGATTTGTTGTATCTCATGCATTTTAATTCCGTTTTGCCATTCTCTCATGCACCACGTACTAGTAGTAGGTATACCCTCAGACAAATAGTTGCATTTTCATGCATTATAAGTAAAACATCGCCACTGTTCACATTAGAGATATAGCGAGAACGATAATTTAAACAAAGTGTGTGCTACATTTCTCTAACCAATTATTTATTAATGCCAACGACATTGTTGTTTTCTTTGTGTTGTTATTATAATTTTTCTTTAGTAAAATAAACAAAAATAATTGTAGCAGATTTGATGAGTTTATTGTTTAAGGAAGTATAGACAGATGATTATGGTGATGTTTGTCGATAAACATATGTTAACCGTTTAATATCACAACAGGTCATGGGATCAGAAACATAGTACAGATAGTGAGAGAGAGAGAGAATACCAAAATATAGTTATGCGGAATCTGTTTATCACTACCGGATATTTGTAAACAAATTTACGAATTTACAGCAAAATTTCTACTGTTAACAACAAGAAAATTATCATTTTGAAAGAATGTTCCCAAATACTTTTTGTGTTTATTGTATAGAGCAGTAGATGGCTTTGTGAATATTTAAGCCGGAAGTATTTCCGCCATACTGTTACAATATCGACATAGACAAGTAACTGTTTGAAATCCACATCATTGACGTCATAATGTGACATTCGTTTTATAGTAGTAGTAGTAGTAGTAGTAGTAGTCGTCGTCGTCGCCGTCGCCGTTGTCGTTGTCGTCGTTGTAGTCGTCTTGTTGTCGTATCAATTTCAAGAGACAGCAAGTCTATGTTTCAAAGGTGGCTGTCATGTCAACTTAGTTCATCTACTTACAAAACATTATTATAACATGCATGTATATGTGCAAGATGTCATATTATGACGTTGATAATATAGACTATTTTGGTAAAGAATAATGAAATTCTACTGTAGCAATCCTTTATTTACACTGTTAATATATTATTGTTTGTTCTATTCTCAAATTAACAATCCAATAGATTTACTATTTATAACTTTCATATCATTGGCGATGGTAAATTATAAAATATTCTCTATTTTCGGTTGAAAATCTCTAAATACGTCACATTCATTTCGAGTCGATCCGATCTTCATCAGAAAAAAAGAAACGATGCTTGGAGCATTTCGAAATATATCTATAATATAATTTATTGGCATCTATGTTATAAATAATACTCCGTCTGACTCATCTCTATATCTCTCTGACTCAATTTTATATAGATTGAGGATCTTAACTAGAACTAGAGGCAAATTTATGTCGGTTAAGCATGTAAAATCGATAGTAAGAACTGGGTTGGCAATTATTCCTTATTATAAGAAACACTCAAAAGATCAAATTTAAAAGATGAAATTTACGAAAAATGATAATAATGACAATAAAGCGGTTTAAAGATGAAGATTGAAAACTAAATAAAAATATAAAAGAAGAAGAAGGAGAGATGTCAGTGATGGTTGTGGTAGAACAAGACCGTTTCTGATACGAATGTTGAACAATGCGTACCTCCCATCAACTCTGTTAACATAAATCTCCGGAATGTCAAAAGGAGAGCCCGCCCAATCGCGTCGGACATAAATTACTTGTAATGCTATTTATAAATCTTAGTCCGCGACTCCTACTATTTATATCGTCCATCCTTCTATCCAGATACCGGGCCGTATTTATATGTGTGCCGATGCACCAACTCTGTATATAAAGATCATATCGCCTGTTTCGCCTCGATTTGCAATATCTTATTCACATTGACAGTTGATGGATGTTTTAAACGCTAAGGGCCTCGTTCACGCCCCAACATGTCTGATAGAGCTCTCTGGAAAAATTTCAGCAACAACACCAACAACAATGACGTTAAGAAAAAAAAACAACAATAATAAAATCTATTCTTTAAATATTGTCTTAAGAGAAATCTTTACCAATTTCCGCACGCCAAATACAATTTCGTTGAAAATTGAAGAAAATATTCCCATTGTGGATATTTTAATTTTACGTTTACAAACATTCGAGCACATTGTATGTGAGAACATTTTCTACTTCGAATCTAGATGTCTGGCACCGTCGACGAAAGCTAGAAATGAGACAAATCGATACAAGAGTAGCCTGACGAGGGTGGGCCGACGCTGATTGACTGACTGACAGGTGCAATGGCAGCAGCAACGGTGGCAATGCTGCAACGATGACACTACACAAAGGCAAGCTTGTGCCGCCATCACTATACCTATACTACCCAGATCAATTCACAATTATTTCAAGACAAGAAAAAAAGAACACTAAAAGTAAATTAGATTTTCCACTTGACTATAAGCTATCAATTCCACCCCTATCTGCGTAGATTTTAATTTATTTGAACTGTTTTATAATTAGAGAGCATTCAACACACAAAAAAAAGAAAAAAACGGTCCAGGTGGGTTTGGGAGTCTGTCATACTAAAAACCACTGACATTGACTTATACGTTTCGGTTTCTTCGTATATCGCGATCGACTGTTGTATAAAACGATACACCCTTCACATCGATTTGATTCATTCGTATTTCAGCCTGATGCGATTATTTATCGACCTCTAATTATAGTACAACAGGACATAAAATACATTAAGCATACGCCCAAACGTCACACTGTCAGCGATTTAGATTACTGCTATTTCAAAGTAAAAAAACCTTAGAGACGATGGTCATTATACAGTAGATAAGTATTATAACTTCTAACTATCGAATTCCATATGGTAAATTAGAACACTTTTTGTTTGATTATTTTTCAAAAAGAGAAAAACAAACCTATTAAAATGATAAATTCAAAATTGAGTGACTACTATTCATGATGTTTGTTCGTTCACTTTTCAACATGATAAAGCTGTTTGTGTTAGAAAAAAGGTCCAGCCGCGAGCTGTGTGAATGTCGATGTAAACACAAGTATGAATCATTGGTGATACGACACCCACTCAATAATATTTTATGTAGTTCGACATTCGACAGTACCTGTGCAATGTTGATGTTTGCTGCATTTCTCTTTTGTTCTAAATTCACACAATACATCCCTCTGAAAAAGCTCTATCCCATCCTGTTTTCTCTTCTACCATCATATTTAATTTGAACAAAAACAAACAAAAAACATAACAATGAAAATTGTAGGAACAAATCTTATGGATCCTTTTCTTTGGTGTAATGGAAGGGTCAATTTTTGATGGGACATGGTCTATATTATGTTAAGTAGTGTAGGCATGTGTGTTTAGTGCATACTGCTGTAGTCTGAACGACCCGCTATTTACACGGACAGATATGCATAAATAATTCCAAACAAGAAGTCGTTTGTGTCAAACTCGTTGCAATTTGCATACGAATCGTTGAAAATTGACCCTGTGTTGTTCAAAGGGTGCTTTATTGTCTAAATAGTATATACTTTCATTATCAATTTAATTTTAATTAAATTTAAAATAAAAATTCTTTTTAATTCGAATTGAAGTAGTAGTGCAATAAAATGAAAAAGTATTCCTGTTTTATATGTAGTTGATGGCAGTTTTTCGATATTGGCCAAATCAAATATTGTTTAAATGAAGCAACAATTATACCAACAGCCGTTAATTCAACCAACAGTTACCCCACAATGAATATATTAACACACATTATACCAGGTTTGTATTGGGGGTTCGTTTCTACACATATACATACATATATGAAATGTTCGTAGTTACACTGACGAAGAGGGTGGCCGGAACAAGACTGAAACATACAGAACTCTGGGGGGAGCTAGATTGATGTCGTCGGGAGCCGAACTTGATAGTCACTGTATAATCCAGACCATAATATTGTAGAATGTATTCATTATTTCACATTAACTCTACAAGCTATTTGTAACAAGTTAAATCAACATCTTCAGATTAACTATCTGCTCATTTATATCCTTAAATTGTAAATAAAACAAATTTGAAAATTTGTTTCTTTTTTTTATATAATTGATTCTACAAGAATTTCAAGAAAAATTAAAAGCAGTAAAGCACTATGTATGAATTCTGAGGTTTTATCATTGAGTTTAATTTTAATTTCCGGTGTCAGCTGCATATTGGCAGAACCGTTTAAAATTCATTGAATTTTTCCCGTGGCTTGCCGCTATTTTTTCGACGGGGTAACTCTAAACAGCAACAGGTGGAGATGGTGTGGTAGTGTTGGAGGCAAGTTAACGCTGTTGTACAAGCGGCCTCCTCTCTCTCTACCGCCAACACCACCGCCACAGCCACCGCCAACATTACCATCAGAAGCCGTCCGCTCTTTCAAACTTTTTTTTTCTTCATTCTATCTTACAACTTGTAGTTGTATAGGAAGAGGGGTAGATAGAGAGGGCGAAAGAAATAGACGATGAAATAACAAGGGTAGCTGTGGTGGTGATGGTGGCCTCATGTCCCGGAAGAGAAAAATTGGAAGACTTGTCGGAACAGAGTGCAGAGGCCACGAAAAACTCGAGTAACGTTACTAAGTGAGCTGTCATGATGCCGGCAACCGAGATCAACAGTTTATTCCGTGCGGTGGTGTAACGGTGGTGGCGGCACGACCGCACCAATTACTCTTATTGTTAAATCTAAAATAACTTTTTCTCTTTATTGAACAGACAACTACAACGAAATTCGTGTTTATTTTTGAATTATTTGGAAAGATCGCTGATACTGATAGGTTAGATATCCTTACTATATTTCTAAAGTCGGAATCTGTTGTTGGCATTAGTCAGTTGAGAAGCGTTGACGAGGAAAATTGGCCGGTTGTAGTGGCCGGTGACTGGCATCCTAAAAGCCAGGAAGATTCAAACCAAGCCCCAAGTTAAACTTCTACTCCTCTTGTTCCGGTACGTGGGACATCACTTGTGTCGGCCTTGAGTGTAGATTGAATCTGGACTCTCAACAATATTGGTTGGATATACGGATCCAAACCACTCATATTACAATCCAACAACTACTGATTTAAATCAAGTGCAGATTAGAACCAAAATCTTATATGGTTCTCATAAATACGACTAGCTAGTGAATAATCGATAACATATGTTTAATCAAAGTTTCCATAAAAGCTGATAATCATTAATCGGGGATATCATCTGTTGCTTAACTAGATTAAGTTAATGATATCTAGTTGATCTGCCATTCAGACGATCGGTCGTGCATCTCTTTTGACATTTCTAATTGTAAGAATGAAGTCGGACAAACGACGAACGACGACACTCACCTCTCTATTACGTCGCCTCTTTGATATTTGTCGATTGTTCCCATAGATCGTTTTATAGTTTATAAAGCTTTACAAATCAAAGATACAATCTCCGATACCTTTCATCGTATTCTGACTTGCAAAGTTTGTAAAATGTCGTCTTGTCTTTCTTCCTGTTGGCTCTTTAATTTACTTTAATCCATCTTATCGGTACTTGTATTCCAACACTCACTAACAAGTTATCAGCTATATCTATCAGACAATTCGGGATATAAGTTTCGGTAATAATGAACAAGCAACAGATAATGTTAATACAATTGAAAGCATTTCATTTATTGTTAATCATTTGAATAGAAAGTAATTGACTTTTTTGTTTTATTTTGTAACATTGTTTGTTACCTAAAATATCAATAAGACGCATAGTTATATTTAAAAAATTTATTTTTCGAAGTATCATTTTTCTCTAATTCCTTTCTCTGTAAAACCAATCTGTATGAACCGACAAGCTTTTGAAAGACACATAACCGGTAATAATTCTTGTTTAATGTTATACTGTGTGGCTATCGATTATTGAATGATGAATAAAACAGGCATTTAGATGAGTATGGTCCTTGTTGGGCTCTAAAATGTCCGTTTTAGATGGCTTTAATGGCATGTAAACACCTGAGATCACACCTATCACTACATTTAAGTACAGTTAGCTGGTTGAAAGCTCGATGCTATAAAGTAAAGCACATCAACTTACATAAATGTCAGAACGCAATAAAAGCGCGACGTTGAAAATAATGTCTAGATCGTACAAGTATAGGGACGACGACAACATAGATGTTGTTGTTGTTGATGATGATGATGATGATGATGATGATGATGATGATAATGATGATAACGTCATATGAAGAAGGTGATGATAATAATAATAATAATAGTAACAACAACAACAACATAGTAAAAGCCCACTGCTTTAGACTTTCCTTGTTAATTATTGATGAGAACGTCGACGGCGCCTTAATGAAACTTGACGTTCAACATTTGGTTACTTCTTGTGAAAGCATGTGCTCTAACGCTAATTGGTGACATAACGCTATTAACGCTGAAACACAAGTTACAATAATTCACGACGATGTATCTGTTGATGAGGTTCATCGGTATATCAGAAGTGACAACTAGTGACCATAGAAGAGTATAATGTTTTAAAATGAATTTGACAAACTTTTTTAAACACTTCAAAATTCTTTTGAAGAGATAATAATAACTATAGTACCTATCCCATTTAAGTACATAAGGGTCTGCAGATATTCTGCAACAGGTCTCCTTGCATGCGAAAGAGCGAAGAGAACAGCCCATTCACAGGCTGATGCACTGTTTGCGCATTCATCCATCAGACGTGTTGAGCTCTGGTGGTGGTTCTCACCACCGTCCCCTTTCGTTACTGAAACCAGCCTTCACGAACGGATGCGTATTTACTACGTATTTGAGTGTTTGTATTGTCGGATCACTCAGTCGTGTCACAGAACCATTTATCAGATTTAACGTGGTGGCGAATTGGTGTTAGTTGTAGTGGCATTAGCAGTAGTAGTAGTAGTAGTAGATAGAGAAAATGCGTTACTGGACCAAGTACGATAGATGAGTGAATAAATGAATGAATGAATGAACGAATGAATGAATAGAGTACATCGTTACCAAATTATTGCCCTTTATGTTTGGCTACTTCGCTTTACAAATAGCTTCACATTAATTAACAACTTATTAGTTAAAAGCGAGCATTCTATTCATTTATTCATCTAATTCTTAATTGACGATCCTGCTAAATTGCTCGCTATAAATTTAGAATTTCTAGAAACGATTTTTAATGGTTGACATAAGGCGTTATGTGTCTTACCATCTCTCTTTCATCTAGTCGATTTATGCACGTCTGCCAACAACGGAGCCAATTAAAGTAATCAGGGTTATCACGTGGCCATTAAGGGGATTAGAATTGCTGTGAATGTCACCTCTGCAACGTCAGAGTCGTGTATCTGTGCTGGGGCTTTGGACTCATTCCGAGTCGACTTGGCTTAGCTAGGATCCACAGTCAAACATTCCGTTAGACATTAGTGGGACTAATGTCTGAATATATTACATAGTGAACTAGGGCCCCTTCATTCCGCGTCCCACATAAATTACACAGATATCTACTTAATACGTGCCTGCCAAGCTGAGATTTTACAGACAATGTCAATTTTCTAGACTAACATAAGTACGTTCCAACATGACCAATTAAAGCAAATCGAGAAATTCAAAAGTGGTTGTAGAGAAATCGTTTGAAAAATATTTGGTTTGAAATCATTATGCAGCTTCAAATAGAGTAGAAAAAAATGGAATTGTCGTTGATACTGTCATCCCTCTTAGGAACATGGTGAGATTTGTAGTGCCGTATTTGCACATCCCATTTAATATTCAGCATAAACAGCAGTAGCGCTCGTATATTATTGAGTTAACAGTTTTATTTACGGTCGTCGTTGTGCCGCCACATTGCCTCTTCACCCGCCACCTGCCTTACTCATGCCAAACAAAACCGCCCCCGCTTGCCTACCGGGTGAGTCGCAGCGAGATACGTCGTTAGTTATAGTTCGGCATGATTTAAACGGGCCTTAATGGCCCAATAAATAGCGCCATTTCAATACACGACAACGATCATAGACGGGCGCTATACATTAGAAGCAAAATGGAAGAGGTCGAAGCAACGTCGCCACTCTATAGTTGAAGGTATCCCAACATCCAACGTTGTAGTGGAGTGGTGGAGAGATAGCGACGATGCTACCAATACCACCTCCAGCACCGCCACCACCTAGAGATATATGAGCCGTTATACTCCTGAATCATTCCATAAATTGTATACCGTTTCTACATATCTGATATTCCAACATTCGTTTGGGTAACAAGCATTGTTTAATAGTGTTTATATTAACTGTAGACGTTATAGTCATTCTTTCTTTATCTTTTGTTATTCGGATGTTTCATTTTATTGTCAAAATTTTGTAAACAACCGTTGAGTTTCAGTTTTTTTTTAAATTATTTCTATGTTTAGGTCTGTAGATATATTTATTGCATCTTGTCCTTAAATCAATTGAAAAAATCGTAAGACCTATTTTTAATGAGACTTGCAACCTGTCGATTGGATGGCAGGTGGTGGAAGTCTCATAGGATCAGAGTGGATGGTCGTTCTGCCGGATGGCTCCTAAGGGACGGCCGTTTCTTGGCCACCAAAATAACACAGATTAATTATATCTGTCATCCCCTGTTACTTCAGCGGGAATAAACGATATTTAACAATTATTGTTGACACATCAGTATTCCTAAGGCACACATCTTGTATGTGGAATTATGGATTTATTTCTAGAGCTTATGTTTAGATTTTACATACTTTCTTCCGTTATTGTTTGTCGTATTTAATAGGAAGTCATTATCTATACTGTCATGTCGATCGTTTAAGGGTAGCTATAGGTATGTATAGTTTGTGTGATTTTGAGTTTACACTATATATATATAGGATGAGGATCACGCGCGATATATCCCAGATTAATTAAAGCAACATCACACTATCAACGCGGAGATCTGCGCTGTCGTAATAACTTTATAATTTAGTGCAGTTTAGGCAACGCCACCATATCCTCGAGACCCTTTCTTCGGTCCCTGAATTACAGACGACACACTCTCTCTCTAAACTTGGTCCCCGTCTCATACATAATAGATTGCTTACATTTTACTCTCCGACTCACCTTAAGGTGTTATCTTCGGTTCGCTAGATAAGGCCGGAGATCAGAAGGTTAAGCAACATTAACTGTTTATTGCAATTTATTGGAATAATTTATTACACAAGTTTGTACTGATTCTGGCAAGAAATCACACCAAATTCTATTCGGACATTGATAAAATCCATATCCAATAATTAAACATTTCCCTTTAACTCCCATTTATGTGATTCTTGAGCAAAAAAAAAGAAAACAGCAACAAAAAATTGCCTCATATAAAATAAAGATATTGTAGATTACTTCATTTAGATAGCACCAGGCGAGTTGAACAAAATTAACAGGACACCCTAGCCCATAACCGTTTTTATTTTTATAAAGACACAACCAGTTCGAAATTATCCTCTTCATTAGATAGAAATATAGGATAATAAGACCTGACTTTTACTAATACCAAGAAATGTTTTGTCCCGATCACCACTCGATATCCTTGTCATACACACATCTCTTTATTGAAACAAAAACTGGAACAGCAATATGGTATTGCTAGTAGAGAACGCACCTCTAAATGTAAGTACATTTGAATTTTCAAATTGGAATTCATTGTAACGACCTCAGTCCGAACCGACTCTATACAATTGCGGACACACTTTCAGTTTAGTCTCATTACCAAACGCATTTAACTATGGTTAATTTTTGTCATTTGCAATTTTGTTTATAAGGTTCCCCCAGTTTGGGTATATTTAGTAATTTGCGCCATCTGACGACAGCTTTTTCTACAAAATAGAGGGAGGCGAATGGAAAATGAGCACAACGCGACCACTGTCCACTTAAAACTTTTAACATTACTTCATTACAACAACATCCCTTTTGTCGTTCTTTATATTTCCTCCTAACTGTTTGTGATTTTAAACTGAATTTGCACCCTAAAAATGAATTTCCAAAGAGAATAGATAATTATTAACTGTTTTCTTCCTGAATTAATTCCTATCAGGGTTATAAATTATAAAACGAATGCCTGTAAATGTTGATAAGAACATCAAAGATTATTTTTGATAAGAAAAATTGAAGATTTCTACATTTTTATAGGCAACGGGATGGATTTAAAATAAATAATGCGCTTCAAGCACCTGTTTTGACAGACAAACCTTCAATCACTGTCAATCGATCAATCATGTTTTGAAGTTCGATCGTTGATGGAAAGGATGGATATACGTCTTTCAACCCTCTACGCTTTTCTTCGAACACCTGACAAATGTGATTGATTGGAATCGATTGCTAGTACTTAACTGAATGTGTCTCCTAATATAGAATGTTTCAAATTATATACACCCTGATCACAAATAATGACTCTTATTGTTAGTTTAAAAAACAAATAAGGGCGTTTGTACCCTTTAATAGAGTCACATTTGTTTCTATATGCTAATATATTTTTGTATGTATTAAAAACGAAAGTTCCCTCTTCCTCCTTTTTTCAAGCGGTTGGTAAAAGTTAAATCGTTAAAGAGACGATTTGATGAGTCGAGTTCGCCCGTGACCGATGATCCTCAAGTCCCTAGCCATCATCGGTCCAGTCCCTACTCACTTCCATCTCAATTTGCCCGAACTGAAGTTATATATACCTATATATATATAGGATGGTAAGGAGAATTAGGGTGTGAGTTTCATATACATCCAAGTCTTGACTGTGATAACTGACTGTTGTGAGCATGACTAGTGAAGGTTGATAGTAGGTAGTGTAATCCATGGATCGGCCCGAATAAGTCTTCATCTGGCTGTACTTAGGCTGTGATTTGTTTCTGTTGATGTGTTTGAAGTTTTAAGGGGTCTCAGTGCGAGGATTTGCCACCAGGATTTAGAAGGGTTGATGATGAGGATGTGTGGCAGCTTTCACTGTGCTTACATTCTACCACAATGTACACGCTTTGATGGAGTTTTATTATCTGCACATGTACACCTGATATATTGGATTCTTTGCAAAACTTGAGGAAGAGATCCCCCCATTGAATTTCGGTTATTAATAATTTTGTATGGAATTTACCTGTTCGATTATAAATTTCATTTAGAACAATAGCGTAATATATAAACGAATGCTTCTACTCTAGTGGCATTCCTTTAGGCTAAAATATCGACACATGAAGTCGCCTTTACACGGACCAACTACAAATAATCAGTATTTAATGTTAAAAGTATCTATGTTGTATGTTAATCACAATGGAAGCAACCAATTATAGTTTATATGGGCCTGATGAAATCAAATGAGTTACAAAACCATTGTAACAGTCATCCCATTCTCCAACCATAAATCCTCAACAAAATAGATCCATAAAAAAGCGCTTAATTACAAAAAAGAAACTTCTTTCTCTCTAAGCAAACTACAATCCATAGCATTAAATCAAAGTGTTTTGCGTTTATCTGTCGTGTGTCCCTGCATCCATCACTACAAGCTCCACCTCTTCACAACCCTAGTTGAATTCACAAAACTGGGTAGACTGATAATGTTGTGGAAATTGTCGATTTTTCTCACAACTAATGTTCAACATTGTTGATGAAACTTTATAGATGATTGGACGGCCGTCTCAGGGGCTGAGCGACATACTATACCATTTTCATAATTTTGCCGTCTATATTCGGAACGTTAGTCCACGATCGAACACTCCACTGCCCGCCTCCATACAACACACAAACAAAATTGTCCATCTACTTTGTATGGCAGTGATGGCTGCCATTTCTAATTAAAGCTTTCCTAAATAGCTGATAGTGGTATGTACGGATGTTTTACATAAACCTTCATTATCCGAATCATTATCAACCAACATCAAGTTGATTATTATCTTTTGATATTTTCTTTTTAAACTACGTTATTTTATTTTTTTCTGTTGATTTTCCTTTCAAATATCATGGTAATTTCTGTATTTGTTATTTACAAAAGTGGAGATAAGTGGCCGGTGTACGATTTTTTCCATTTTTCGTTTGCTATACATCACAAGCTGACGTGCGATAAAGAGTCCCTAGAGTTGGTGGCTTTACAGAAGGGACGATTGGAATGATGACGACACATAGAGGAAGAAGTGAGAGAGCTATTCATATATATACATATAGATATATAGAAATTTTTTTTTATTATTACTTCAACATTGCTACTGCTGTTGGTGGTAGTGGTGGAGTAGTCGTTCTTGATAACATACAACCGCCGTCAACTGTTAAAATTTAAATACGAAAAAGATATATTTATATTAGATATGAACAGTCAAATAACACGAAAATTATTGCCGGATGGTAGTAGATATGAATTTACACCTTTGGAAAGGAAGTAAGCGACAACGACAAGAATCACAGAGGATTTTAGACTTTATGGAACGCTAATGAAATTAAATTACAACACTTTTTATATTTTTAATTAATCTAATTAGAAATTGAAGTGCTTCAAATGGATTCCCTTTTGTTTCTAATGTATTTGAGATGAGATCGTTTCTATATAGAACAACATAGAACTTCCAAACAGAGCACATATGTAAAGAAAGAAATAACAGAATCGACAAAAATAAAATGTATAGAAATGTTTTACACATACAGACAAATGTAGAGAGTTTCAACTTCTAAATGTTGGAATCTCGCGCTAGATTGAAGTAAAACTTTTGCAACTCGCAATGACACGAGTGGTCTTTATGGCTATACACATTACTGTATTGACAAAAGTGTCGACGGACTCATCTCACAATACTCTAACACCAACCTCCCCCACATATATACACACACAACACTCTCACACTTACATTTATCTCAGAAACGACGAAATAACCAAACACTGAGTGAACATGATTGCCAGAGAACAGTTGATTGCCTTAAATGAACAGAATAACTCGACAATAGTAGAGTTTGGCAAACAAAAGTTTCTTAAAACGATAATTTTCAATGGAAATTTGTAGCGCTATATTTCATAAAATTATTATTTTAGGAAAAGTATAGTTATGATAAATTATCATTGATGTCTTTTTGTGGGTACAGTAGCCATCCTTTGACGATTAAACTGTGCATTACCATAAACATCAAATAAATTAGTTCATATAAATTAAGCGTCTGATACAAAGTTGTTGTTTTTTTTTTTTAATAATGACAAGAGATTTACAACAGTACCTTTGAACATATACACATATGTCTAATATATCCAAGACAGCAGGTTAAATATTACATCCATTGTGATGTAAAGATGGCATCTATCGCACCTCTTGATGGGGCGACAGGACAACATACCTCACCACTCCAGGACGTCCCATTCATAAGTGTCTTATGTGTGAAAGATAAAATATACAGTCAGATTATTTTAATTCGGTCAACTTGCTCTAAACCCCTTAAAATGACAGCAATAGCAAAAGAAGAAATGTGTATGAAGAAATATAACTCCATGTCAATAAAAGCTCAACTATCTCTTCTCAACAGTAGCCTGATTTGTATTATATTAAAATCAAGGTGAATAATCAAAACAGACCAGGTGTATCCAACTTATATAAAAACAGGAGAAGAGTCAAAACTTGCAGACAAATAATTACGTGAATAAATTTTTATTTTACAAAGCCCAAAAAATGCGAATATGTAACAGTCAGCCCGTGGTGGACTGGCAACATTATAATTGGTGGAGGGCATCATTTGACTAAACTCTACCTATCCAGGATAATAATAATGTTACTCCTTTATATAATGAATCGTTTAGTATGTCTTCTTATACACAAGCAGCCTGCATATTTGAATAAACAAATGAATAAATAAAAGTAAACAATCGATAGCTGTTACATTTTGAATTGTGAGAAATAAGCGAAATGATTTGTACGATAAGTCACCACTACTATTATATACTACTACTCCATTTTCAAACCATCCCCATTGGGACAAAGAAGGACCGTTGGAAAGTGCAATTTACAGATAAACTCGACAGGGCCAATGATTTACGTCTGAAAGCTTGATAAACTCATATTCCTTGCTTGACTGAGTAATATCTGCATAAAACCTTGAATAGGATTACAACTGTTCATAAATCGCCTGTATAGTGTAATACGGTCATGTCTTAACACACATATACACACAAAGGCTACTAAGTTTGTTGAAATAAGATAAATAATTTTCCTTTTGTGGTGTGTTTTTTTTTTTTGAAGTAAGAAAGGAAAAGAAGAAGAAAAATCTTAACATTTCTCGTCAAGTTTTCTATAGAGGTGTAAGGATATCGTATTTCAGTAATATTTCAAAACAAGTTGATACAATACAGGTATCCGTTAAGTCATCTCCAGCTGTTCAATATAATTTTTTCTCTTAAATTTATTGATATCTTTCATAAAAAAAATGAAATGTAATAAAACTAAACTTGTATTTAACTAGAGAAATTCTTAATAAGAAGAATTATTAATGTTTATCTTGGTAATAAATGATGATAAGTATCGAACTGTATAACGTTTGAATTTTAATTCTAGTCACAAAATGCCAACAATAACACCAAGAAGAAGAATAAGAAATAGAAGAAGAAGAAGAAGAAGAAAGACAGATTGGTAGGCAGACCCAATCACGACGATATTTGTTACAAGTCAAAAGTTCGCGCTGAATTGTCTTAGAATCGATGATACTCCACCCATTAATAAATAAACTCCTACATTTTTATTCTTTTTTGGTCGTCTTCTTCTTCTTTTAATCTAAAACCTATTAAACATTCTTTCTAAATTGTTACTAACAAGAAAAAGAACACAATTAACAGTATTATCCAGTAGAGAAAATATATCTTAAAAAAATCTTCTCGTAAATCAATGAACATCCTGAATGCAGTAATTAAGCTCAAACGATTAAACAAAATAAAACATGAAGAAAAAAAAAACAGAAACAGACGAAATGACCTTATCTACGTTGAAGCAAGAACGCCTCAACACAAATCAAGATTTCCATAATATATAAATCACCGGATCGAAAACCCGACTGATTTGATGTTATTATCTGGTAGACCTTGCCAGGTTCCAAAAGTGTGACGAACTCTTTGATTTATAAACGACATGAACGACTAAAATCATGAGAATTTTCTTAACAGACGTGCCTATTTATTAATGTGTTCTTGTTTCTTTTTTTTTGAAATGTCGCGACAATCAAGGAAAGATTTTTTTGTTGTTATTTTCAGAATGTGGAAACAACAAGTCAAGCAATACTAAATATGTTTGTAAAATTTTACAGAATTTTTCCCTCTCTTATTTAACTTGAAAAGATTATTTAGACGCCGTGAATTGTCGACGACGCTCCATAAATACTTGATAAAGCTTCTAATTAGCGTGTTCAACTTTTACGATCTACATTACAAGCTGTTTGGTGAACATGGCCCGGCTTGAAATTACTCAAAAAAGCACGCACTGTCGTAATTTTGTTAAGTATCGTGATGGTTGATCTTATAGTGATCATTTCACACGGGAAGTGGTTGAAAGTATAATAGACATAGTGGTTGGTGTTAATTCACCCGCTAAGTGGCGACGAGCACTTATCACTCCGGTACAGGTTTAATATTTAACGATGCTTGGCCGTAAAATCAACCCCTACTAACCATCTTTTAGGGGGTTGTTCTACTACTGACACACGGCGTCTTTTTAATATCTAAGTTTCATTAACGCCACCATATAAATCTTTATTGTAACACGACCGCCTGGTTTCTAAATATGAGATAATATCGCACAAGCAAACTGGCTGAGAGAATAATGTAAGTGTTTTGAGTGTTTTATGTGCGGAATCAAGCCGAGAAAGTGTACAAGGAAAATGACGGTCTTAGGTAGTTCCGGGATTTTAATCAGGCTTTTATAGGGAAAAATTGCCAATCTACACATATCTCTTGAATATTTTTAGAATTTTTAATCAACCCCCAAGGAGACACAAAGTTAATGAATTTTTTGATAATCACCACTTTCATCAATTTGAAAACTAAAAGAATATGTTTTAGCAATACCTACAAACTGTGGTAGGGTATATACGTATGTACAGTATTAAGTATTATTGTCGTTGTTGTTGTTAAATTAGTATTAGAATTAACTGGCACTGATAAGAATGTTGGAATTCTGGCTTCTTTGTAGAAAGACACGGTCCGCTGGTTAGTAATACTAAATCACTAAGAAGTCTCGATGGTTCCGCTATGACCGGTCAAACAGTGGAAGAAGTAGAAGAAGAAGAAGAAGTAGCAGTAACAAATAGCCATTCCAGTTCTAAGGATTTAATTTGATCAGTGCCGACGTCCAGATTCATAGCGCCATTACCGACATGATCTACAGCCCTTTTAGACGCAGCCGGCCGCAATTCAAGACGCCATCCACATTCACAAAACTGCCAAAAAAGACAAAGCCATGACAATAGTTATATTTCCTCTTCCTCATACTATACGTATATATAAAATCACATAAAAATGATCTCCTTGTGAGGATTTATAAAGGAATTAAAAAGACAAATTTAAAGAGCAAATAAACAATTCTGATGCTTGAAGAGTGAAAGGTCGTCTCACAGGTGGCATCGACATGGACAAAGGACGCATAGCGTCAATTTATTGTACTCATAAACAAGTTGACGTTTCCGATGACCCCTGGCACGGCCCATATCTCAACCGCCCTACCCACAAACGAAATAATAAAATATCGCGTTTCCCGTTCATGACGCCTCATAATTTCTGATTCATTGTATAAAACATGTATAGGTGTGAGTATATAGGTATAGGTACATATATATATACCTATACCTATGTGTATGTGTGTGTGGAGGCCTGATATTATTTATTTAAATAGATTAGAAAGGAGGATTGATTGAAATTTGAGACATTTCCAACATGATTATAATACTTCTTTTGATATTATTGTGGCGATATCCCTAGTGACAAATATATGTGAAAGTTGCAAAGATAAATTTATTGTTCTTGGTGAAGACATAAACCCACGATCGATCTGGTCCAAGTCCTGGAAACTACCATAACAAATAACTAACGCCAATAACAAAACTTCAATATGACACACTTTGGAGATCGCTCAAGTTTAAGTGACAGAGACATCACAAGACACATCTGTCGCATGATACAAGACCCCCACTAACGCTTTCAACTCCCCTGTACCATATTTTAGACAATTAATAGAAAATTCATAAGGTTCTTCTGATGAATTTTAACAAGAGATAAATAAATAAAAAGAATCAAAGAATCAAAATGTTTATCGTCAAGATAATGCGTAAATTTCACTAGTTTCAATGACAAAGACATCAAGATCAGCATCTGTCGCCGAAAACAAGTCCGTTCGACGACGACGTCACGTCCTAAAGTCGTCCGTCTAATGTGTTTATTTCGTCCCGCATCAGGACCTGCCAGTTTTAATTAAAAATCCTGTCGTGATTGATGCCTTTCCACCCGTTATCCTGACACTAACATCTTCAACACTTTCAACCACAATCTCAATGAACTATGGAAAAACAACAATAAAAGCGAAGTGAAAAATATCCAATAATTACATCGTACTCTTTATTTTTTTATCCTTCGATAGTAGTGGTGGTGGTGATGATGATAATATGGGATAGGGATAAAGTTGAAGCCATGTGTCACACTAGCACAACTATAGTAAAATAGTGCGGAGACGCCGTTACGCCGTCGCCGAGTCGGCCCTGGTTGAGGGGTGTTTTCTAAATGTTTGTCGTTAATTCATCATAATGATTCATATGCGTTTGAGACTGGGACCCGTTTTTATACCCCCCGAATGTTAAGGGTGTAAATTATAAGTTTAAGACAGATAGTCAATAATATTCGCGCACACATTTCCGTTCAGTTGTTGGCCTCGTTTCTCTTCAACTTCACTATATTATACGGACATTTAGAGAAAAATGAATATCTACACTACAGGAAAAAAAAACATATAAACAAAAATCACAAATTTCAACGCCATCTCTCCGGAACTGAGTTGATCAGTAATAAGTGTGTTGAAAGTTTTTAGTTTCAAGAGGGCTGAAAATTTGGTAATGTTCAACTAAGTTTGTGGGACCCTATACAGTATACGCGTGCTCAGTTATCCGTCTTTTCTAATAATTCTTAGCAAAATAACAATAAAACGACAGTCTCTCGATTATGTATAATTGCAAAATTGCAGGAAATAAGGAAAACTAAATACCTATTTGACTCACATATTCTAGTCAAGCAGTCATAATTACAGTCCTCAATTATTGCTCTCACTGATTTCTAAACACTAAATCGCTAATCACTAAATCCAGTTTTATAAATTACAGAAAATTATAATAAAATTGAAGAAAAAGCGCCGATTTAAACAATATCGTACCATGTTATCCGGTTTATGGTACTACAGTCAATAAAACACGAAGAAAACTGACAATCAGATAATTTAATAATTATTTAAATAAAATTAATCATTTTCAAAGTATAATTTAATTAACTATAAATTGATAACAGGTAGTTTTCAGTGTGGTATTGTTCTGTTTTTTTCAGTTCATAGGTAACGCGACTGTATAACAACTTAATTTATTATTTTTTTAATTCGTCCACTTACGAAATTCAAAATGCCTGGAATACCGTGGATCTTTTAATAATTAGGTCGTTTACTCCTCAGGTGGCTGCCATTCAATCCATTATTCCCACCAGTCAGACATATCACCCATCAGGACTCTACTAGTTCAGAAATTGTTTTAAATTCCTGCACAATACCAAAATTAGTTCTATTAGTACAGTATAAGAAGGTAGTTGAGTCTCAATGTTGTTAATTAACTGGAAAATAAGAAACTAAAAAAAACCGCTACATTTTATGAAAACAGAACGGAAATGGTTGAATAAAAAGAAACTTTGTGTTCTCCAGCAGGTTTATGATACTTGTCAAGTTTACCTGGTGACTTCTTAAATCTCCAACGGTGTGAAATTTTAATGCTTGCTTCCGTTTTATCAACTAGACCCTTGATAACGTTATGACAAATTTATAGTTGGCAATCGTACAATGTCAGACTGTGTGAAAGTCTAAAAAAAATAATAATAATAATCAACTTCCTGTTGCACTCCTCAAAATACAAATAAATCAAATAATAATTTCCGTTGTTATAATAATAATAAAGAATAAAGTCGATTCTTTGTAGTTAAAATGGACAAGTGTATGATTAATTTCAAATTAATTACGTTGATATCTTTATTAAGGATACCGGTGGTGGGTATTTCTTGTAGGTAAGATAAGAAATGTGCCAGTTTCCATAATTATTGTTTCCAATGTGTTTCATATAAATAGAAAGACACGACAATCATAACGATAATAACACTACATAGGTGTAATATACAGAATAAAATAGGTGTCGTGACAATGGATCGTATTAGATGGGCGGCTTTTGTAAAAGATGCAATCTAAAGCTTGCTATCATTGTCTAATTGGTGGCGCAAAATCCTCTTCAAACTTACAACTTTAAATATTTATATTTTATTGTTAAATAAACCGACAAAATATCAAACTTGTCTTTTACCTATGTTGGATTTTGTTTATTAATTTCAGTTTCATATTGCCTAATTTATGGTTGTTATAGTTTGTAATTGTAGCTTTGTTTAAATTATGAAATAGGTGTGTGAGGGCAAGTTGACTGATATGATAAGAATGAGAAGGAGCGATGCTCGTGTGTCTGTCGGTGTATCTATATACATATTGCAATGTTTGAAGAGCGGTTATACAATGGCAGCGTCTGCAAATACTCTGACGCCCATTTAGATAATAAGAGTAGATTTAGAGCCTTTTCGGCTTAGATCACATAGTGGAACCATTCAACGTTAATTTATGGGTATAATATCGGGGCCCCTTTGCTCGCAATAGCGAACATTAAATTTACAAAAACTGTTGTTGAGACAATATGAATATAAAAATGTTGGTTGGTTGGTTGGTTGTTAAATTAAATATTTGTTGTTAAAACATTGTAATTCTAAAAGTAGGGGGCAAAATAAATTTAATTCCATCCGCATCTGCAGAATCCGTCTTATCATCGTTTGGTCTAAGAGGGCTGTTAAAATCGCGACAGTTGGAAGATGGACGGTGAAGGAACAAGCAAAGTCAAAGCCATTGTCGAACCAACAGAATACTATCACTGTCACCGATATATAAGTATATTGTATGTTAGAGAAAGATATCAATACTATGAACAATACATTTAACTAAGTTTGGATGGTTTTTCAAGAGCGATACGGCACAGTGTAACGTGTCTTTCTCTCGAGATTTGTGTCTCTGGAGTTCACAATGGCTGATCGTTGAAGTATTTA
Organism: Lydus trimaculatus; assembly: GCA_037414755.1. Classification (NCBI taxonomy): domain Eukaryota; kingdom Metazoa; phylum Arthropoda; class Insecta; order Coleoptera; family Meloidae; genus Lydus; species Lydus trimaculatus. The sequence goes on along the minus strand of JAZBGY010000061.1, from coordinate 96,825 downwards.
CTGCTATGGCCCGTATGGAATAGGCGCTGATAGCCCCAGTTGCAAATCACTGTAATGTTCCTTTCTGATGCTTGAAGAGAAACCGTGCGCCGTTTTAAATGCCCCCACTAACACACACACATACATACACATTTTATCCTACTATCTAGACAAGTCTTTGTTCTCGTATTGTAAAGAATCCGATAGTATTTTGGACTAAAGAGACAGACGACTATCCACCCTTTCTTTCGAACAATTAAAGTGAATTAAACGGAGAGAAATGGAATCGTACCAAATATGGTACAACTAGTATTTGCGCTACTATACAGTACCATCATAGTCTTATTATACATTCCTATACTGTTTTATGATGGTTTTTTAATATAGTCAGATACAATATGGAGATAAGAACTCAACTAGTACGGTTTCCTTTCAGGCGGTCCATAGATCTGTCAACGGGCAGTCATTTATGTCGTCGTATGGCGATAAACAAATCCATATCTGCGCATGCGATTTACAGATGGTCACGACTCATAATTTGAATACAATACATATCATGGGTTGTTGGATGCTTCTGGTTTGATATTAGGTCGATTTAGACTAAAACAGCACAGTTAATTTGCAAATAAATCGACAACTTTAGCCGTAACTCACTAGATTTTTTTTTGTTAAATAGAATATAGCTCATATCAATCAAAGTAGACATCATCATTGATCGATTACTTCAATTTTAGAGATGATTGTTGTTTTAATTATCGCTAACAATTTACAAGATTCATTTAAACCTGGAGCGATATCTGCAACAATGATTTATACTCAGTACAAAGAAGACACGCAATTGTCAGTATACATACGATGGGTAGGTGGGGTTGGAGCTTTTTCTTTTAAAATTTCCATCTACCTTATTAATAAATACTTCAACATGATGTACGATTATTATTTGATAGCTTTACTTGTTAGATAATACTTTATTCGCATTTAATCATTTGCGATTTTTATTTTATCTAGAAATAATTCCGAATACCTACCTATCTACCTCTTGATTCGATGTTGTGGAATCTTTACAAGAAAATTTAATGAAAAACAAAATATCAAAACATATATGATGAATTTTAATCGAATATCATAAATCAAAATTGTCGATATAGTATAAAACTAACTATATTATTTGCAAAATAATAATTAAGTTATCAATAATATTATGTGTATATGTATGTAGAAAGTAAGTTGTTTATTAATTATGTCTAGAAGTTGGTATATTGTTGTTGTAGTTGTTGTTGCTGTTATTGTTATTCTAGGTACAGTCAGTAAAGGCTGCAAGCAAGTCATCCAATTATCTTCGATTATTTTCTAGCTTGTGTGGTTGGATAGCATGAAATATAGCCGAGTGCTTTTACGATCGTTAATTAAGCTATCTATCAAATGATGTCCAAGCGAAGAGACGGCCAACAAATACAAATAATGCTGCTATAAAGTAAAACAACCTTAAACTATTATCGATGGAGTCTTATAAAGAAGAAACACACAAAACGTCGCAATATAAGGTCGAGAAATAATTAACAGGTAAATAACACCCGGAAACATTGCCGATGTTCAACTTATTCCATAATTAATTTTTACAAAAATAGAACAATTCCGTACTTTGGTGATCTTCTTCTAACAATAAGTTCCGGTTTACCTTTCCTTCCTAAATCTCAACTTAAGGCGGGTTTTGTCTTGCGACAACCTAAATTCATTTCATTACGTATATAAAATGAGTCTCTTGCTGAAGGAATGTAGGATTCTAAACAAGGTCGAGTCTAAGTTGAGCAAAAATGAATTTCCTCAATACCGTAAAAGTGATTCAGAAAGCTGAATTTCAGCTTCATCTAAAACATTCAATGCATGCACTCCAGTAGATTCGGACTCTATTATTACATTGTAATTTGGACTTAGGTATAGTCTGTTAAGTGACTTAAGAGATTCATGGCAAAGTAGGTAGTTTTGAGTATTGGACTTATTTAAAGTTGTCATCATGAAAACTTTTAAATATTTATTTATGGTGGCAATATCTAACCACTTCCTTCAAGTCCTTGCTACTATACCTATTGTGAACTAACAATAAGTTTTATTAATTTACTGGATCTCTTCAGTCACTCAACAGACTATATACTTGGTCGGTCTGATCTTAAAACTTTAAAACACTAATTGTAAAACTGATAGTAGTAAATGTTTGTGTCTATTTGAGAAGAGAGGGAAAACTTGACAGCTACTTATGATTAATTTCATCCGTGTATAAGTTTCGGTTAAAGTCAAGTCATTAATGATGGAGTATACGAACTTACTCGTTCGTCAGGAGGTAGTAAAATTAAGTATCTAGTTGAAGAAACTTATTGATTCGAATAAATAACCAGTAATAACCCTAACTATTAGTAGTACTACTTATGATGTTTAGACAAAAGACTACTTTTGTTAAAACGTTAATAAAGGATTGTTTATGTCGATTTACCGGAGAATTCCCTACATAGAAACTGCATTGTATACTCTAAATATGTAGTACAGGTGTTCCTGTAGTTGTTGCTAAATTTTTGTATTTTAGAAATCTGACAGATATTGAACAATTTGGAAAATGTACGTTTGAACTTAATTTTTTCTTTTGTAATATCCAAGATCTTGACTATTTTTAATCTAATTAATATTGTATTTTCCAATTTGATTAAAATTGTTTACCCATTAGATTTGAATCTAATTTCCGGATTGTCTGCAACTAACCTCCTTGTCGTTATCCTGTCGTTTCCGCTTGAGATGTGTGACTATTACAATATACATATGACATCACCTATCAGATTTTCCTGTTAAAGTAATGTCACCACACTAGACATATTTATTAATTCCTAAACAATGATCGATTTTGAATCTGTCAATTTAATAGTTCAAGAGACCTTTATTCCTTTGGATTTTACATCCAATATATACATAAGACAGATAAATAGATAGATAGATAGATAGAGTGTTAGTTTTACTTTCTCAAAACTATTAAAAGAAAAGATAAAAATATATAAAACACAATCGTGATAATTTTGGTTTTTTTTTGGAGGGGCTTTTAATGTCTCGTATATATCGCTGTGTTGATTTAGAAAACGGTTTCCGTCACGAACACACCGAAGCCAAACAGTCACATTATAATAAAGGCCATTCCATGCATAATGGCTATAGTGTAGAAGAGATGGATACGTGTGAGACCATTAAAGCAACTTTGATTTACAAAACCATAAAATTGATTTATTGCCGTTAATGTATAGTGCGTTAGGTTAAAATACAAAAGGATCCAGTGACATAAATCGTTCGGGATCTTTGTAGCTCGGTTGTCAAGAGAGAGGAAAGCATGTAGATATATATACGTATGTATGAACATAACGCGGAGCCAGGGCATTTGGACCTTAAAGGCAACTAAACTAGATTAAGCTATATATGTATACACATATAGAATAAAAAAAAAAGAAAGATAGATAACATGCAATATGCGGGTTATGATTATGAGAATAACAGGAATTGTCACCCTTAATATTACCAAAACAAAAGAACGAAAGGGAAAATAATATAGAAACATTAATGTTTATAACATATATTTATTTGAGCCTTCATTGCGTTCAAATACAACAAAATATTAAATAAAGTTTAAAAATTTTTTAAATAACATAAAGGAGCTTTGCCATGAATATCAGCTAATGCGTATACATCTTTTGTATTATTCAGTTTTAATAATATAATTATTGATAAATATTTATTTAAAGACTTTTTTTTTGTTTGGAAGATGAGATGTTTACGATAAATACGTATACGTTTTGTTGTATAACCATTTCAACTAATTTCCCAAGAATTAGGAAAACTCACCTTTAATATTTCGTATTTTATTTTATTCTTTTTAATAATAAATATATAGATTTCTTCAAAAGACTGTATGAAGAATATAGAAGAAATCAGTTTATAACCACAACTACATTTTTCCAAAAAAAGTACGATTTTCTCAATTTTTCAAAAGTTAACTTTTCACAAACAACTAATTGTGTTTTTTCATTCCTCTCGTATTTTACAGGAATTAAAGAATCCTCAAGTCATGACCACAAAAAAACTATACAAATTTCAATTATTAATTGGAGAAAATTGCATGACAATTGGTTCATTTAATTAACTGTATTCCTCAAGTATACATTTTACAATACTGACTTAAGTATTTACAAGTTGTGAATTAAAATTCGTATAACAATTATAATCACTTAAAAATTTACAATATCACTATATCTACCGTTATTACTATGTTTTTTTACTTCTTTTTATTATATAATTAATGTTTTGACGATATGATAACATCACAATTTCTGGCTAATCTCAGCCACCTTTCAAGACTATTTTTATCAGAAAATCTTTAGAAAAACCAAAAATTTGTTTGAAAGCAAAAGAGGAATGTTTTTTTTGTGTGTTTTATCTTCTTCATTTCTCAATTACCTACACATATTTACTTGATAATTGTTTGGCCAATTCTGTATATTTTAGAAATTTCGAGTGTGGACTCTCTTCGAAACCGGGTGGAACACCTGGTGGACTTTTCGTACTAGTTGGACCCGTTCCTGTTGTGTTTGCTGCACCAACTGGTGTACTCTTCAACGGTACACCCTCACTATTAGTGCCACTTTTTAATGCAACAGGATCAGGTATAACGCCATCTTTAACGAAATGCATTTTCGATAAATGATGCCGATAAGCACCTTTTGATATAAATGGTGTATCGCAAAATGCACATTTCATTATTGAGTCCGATGTCATAACAGCATCATTACATGCCCAACTAAATGCTAATATTGCGCCCGGTGTTGTGCCGGTATTTGCTGGTAGATTATTTGCTGTTGAATTTGGGGTCGTTGTTGATGAGGATGGTGTTGATGATGATGAATGGCCTCGATTGTTTGTATGTGTTTCAGTCTTATCACAAAGTTTTTGTAAAGCTGCTAATGGATGGCTGGAACCTTTCTTACCACTGCTGGTACTTGTATCGCCGGATTGATTATTAGCTGATAAACTATCAAACATTGAACTTAAAGCGCCTAAACTGCCACCGCCAGCTTTACGGTCACCGTTAGTACTACGTGGTGTACCTGAACGATCACTACTAGCCGGACTAGTACTGTTTCGACATGGACTATTCGCATGTTGATTATCACTTGAAGTCTGTTGACATGGACTAGTTAGAGGAGTGGCTGATCTCTTTCCTTGGTCTTCTTCCTCTTTAACCCCACTAACACTACGTTCATCTTCTTCATGTTCTTCAGCTTCTTTCTTTATCGTTATGGAAGAATGATTGTCAACAGAATCTTCTTCTTCAATTTCTTTTTTTACGACTACTCCACCATCTTTTTGTTGTTGTTCAGAGTGCTTTTCAGGAGTTTTTTCTCGTTTACTATCAGGCGTTGATCTTGGAGTGCTAGTAATTGGAGCACCAGGTGCTTCCATCTTACGCTCAGGTGTTAAAGAATCAACTCTACTGCTACCCCTTTCTGAAACTGAACTAGATTCGCTACCACTTCTTTCTCTACGATTATAATGTTGATTTTGTTGGTGCTGATGGTAACTTCTCAATAGATTCATCGTTTGTGGATCTACTAATGGTTTTGTATAATCAACACTCTCATCAATTCCAAGGCGTTTCAAAATACTGGAACCTATAGGAGCTGCAGTAGCACCATGACCAGGAAATGAAGCATTTTGACGGGATCGTGAATCAAAACTTTTCTCAATCAGTTTTTCAATCGCATTCAAAACTGACGGAGATGATCCATTGTTGGTTTCAGGAGCACCACTTGATTCTTTGTTAGTAGTACTCAAATCGGTTACTGAAGGTGATCTTTGTTGTGGTGATGGAGATTTATCACTAACTGGCTTAGTTTTATCTCGATTCGGACTTTCAGGTGGTAAAATATTACTCGACATTAATGCATTCTTGAGAAAGTTTCTTTGGTTCGGTCCAACAGTCCCACCACCTACACACTGTCTTATATGATCAACAAATAAGGAAGTTTCAATTTTATTGCCACATTTCTCACAAGTGATCCTTCCAGCACCTGTAGGATCTCGCATTTTTTCAATTAAACTTCCACTGTCACCATTTTTGAATTCATGCTGAGCACGTTCCAATTCTAATAATTTTCTAACAGGTAGACTCTTCTTTCGTTTCTCTCTAGTTTGCCGTCGTCTACCACCACTTTCAGTTATTGACCGCATTATATGCTCTTTATAGTGGGAGTTTTTCACCATATGATTACTGAGTTCTTTTAGGGAACTGAAGGCTTGATCACATACTTTACAAGTAAGAACTGCACTAACATGACTGCTAGCACCACCTGGTGGTTGATTATTACCAGAGCTACCACCACCACTACTCCCTTTAGGATCATCAGTAGCTCGCCAGGAGATGATTTGCTCTTGGGAAATAATATTTGTATAATGCTGTGTTTGTTGCATGTGACTCGTCATTTCAGCCAAAGAACGGAAGCTTTGACCACACCACATGCATTTTAAAATTTGCCTGGTTTGTTCAGCACCTTTGCCAAGCCAAACATCCTGACCGCGGACTAATTTTCGTGGTAATGGCATTGTTTCTTTAATCAACATATTCAGATCTGATGGATTCGGTTTTGTTGAATTGGTGGATGAGGTACTCGTGTTTGTGCTTGAAGGCGACGTGATTGGAGGTTGAGGATTGATTATTTGTGATTGCATTGGTGGGACGGGAACATTAACACCGCAATGTTTTGCTTCTTTCATATGTGTGGTCATTGCAGCTAAACTTGGAAAACTTTGTTTACACCAAACACATTTTAATACGTCTTTGGCTTGCTCAGCACCCTTATTTAACCAATGTGACTGCCAGGCACTGTGTCGATTTGTTGCTGAACCACCAGGTGTAGTTGCCGCTGCCGCAGCACTCGCCATACGAAACAAATCATCACCACCAAGTTTACTCAATTCACTCATTTTCTCTAAAGCTTTCGTTGCATCACTGGGCTGAGGTCCATGTTTCAATTTGCCATTCCACAGATCTGAAGAATTATTTGATTTTGGCGACAAACCAGCTGCTGCTACAGCCGCCGCAAAATATGGTAAATGTGAAGCACCCAAATTTGGTGGCCATTGAGGCAACATTTGTGGTTTAAAATCAGTTCTTTGTTTTCGATTTGGCGGTTGTACATTTACATCTGATTCTGAACTACGTTTTCGACTGCTAACTGATAAATCTAATGGTCCATTACCCGGTTCACCCGAACTAGGCGGTGTACTTGGTTTACTTAAATTAACCGCATCAGAATCACTATCAGCATCGCTTTTCGGACCACGTTTACTAAAATCTAAAATTCCATCACTTGGTGGTGAATGCATCGGCATATCAGGAGGAAGAATTCCAGGTGGTGATGATGATGATGAAACTAACGGTGACACTGATGTTCTAATATAATTTGGTGGTAATGGTGATGTCATCATTAATCGATGTGATTGTTGAGCAACAGCGGCAGCAGCAGCTGCATTTAAATAAGCTGCCATTGCTGTCGATTGAGGTGGGAGTAGAGCTGCTGCAGCGGCAGCTGGTAGTGTTGCTGGTAATGTAACACCCACTGGACTTAATGCAGGAGCTGCCATTGGAACGCCACGCAGAAGAGCAGCACGTTCTGACAATACCGATTCACCAGATGGACAACGGGGCGGCGGTAGTAAAGAATCTGATGATTCTCGAGAATTACATCTTGAATCTCTGTAATCAGAAATAGATTTTTTTCAGGAAATCGTCATAATACAATAAATGCTATTCGAAAATTACCTGCAATTGGGATCTTCACTAGCAGATCGAGGACTTGTTGGTGTATGAACATCACCAGGTGGTGGAGATGTAGCCTCATAGTCCTGTGGTGTTGGAGATGTGGCTGAATTTGGAGTCATTGAGCCAGTATCTTCGTCACCTTCCAGTTTTTCACCTTCTTCTGGAGACCCTTCTTCACCTCCTTCCCCTGGAACAATAATAATAACAAAAATGTTTAATTTTGTTGAAATTTCACAACTAACAATTCTAACTGGTATCAAATGATTGCAATCTATGCACACTAAAAAAAAGTTGTTGAAATTGCGATTGCAGTTAATATTTCTAACAATTATTCTTTTTATTATTATAATAATGATAATAATAATAATAATATTTAAAATTATTATTATTATTATTATTTGAAATGGTATCTGAAAATGAGATCAGTCCATCATTTGGAATGTCGTTGACTTGACATAGTAGGTAACCGTAGAGCTCATTATTATTTTCTCATTTCGAAATTCACTAGTTACTTTTAATTTATCAGAAATCTACAATCATCATTGTCATCTGTTTTTAGTATTATTTCCATGAAACTTTTAAAATACATGTGACTGACAATACAATTCATAATTCAAAATTGCATTGTTACAACTTTGATTAAGTTTCCTCAAGACAAGAGATTGTTTTATTTCTAATCATTTCAATTATCAGAAATCAATTTTAAAATGGACACATGAAAGACAACATAATAAATTTTAACGAAAATATCGAATTATTCATTTTACTTTTACTATTAGTAGAACGGAATATTAAATTATTAAATAAGAATTTCTGAATATAATAAATATGCGAAAACAAAAAGGGGTTTTCATAAAATAATCAGAGCAGAACTTTGTTTTCGGGCGTCGTTTTTCCCCACGAAATGACCAGGTAGATGAAATAAGCTTTCAACGTTATATCGTATTTTTTTCGTTTTTATTCCAAGCAAACAGGAAGCAGAATTTTACAAATTTTTTTAATAATTTCATTATTGATCTCTAGACATTGTTCTTATGCCGTTTTTTTGTTGTCGAATGTTTTATTAGAGCCGGTTTAGAATGGGGGTAAAGTGAAAGAAATGCAAACATGAACACAAACTGACCCATCAATTACCAACCAACACCTGGTATACATGCACATATTATATACAAGACTTTAATATATATCTTTGTGGCAGGACGACGGAACGATGAAAAACGTGATAGTTCAAGGCGAGCTGCAGATGTCATTTCTTGAATGATTTAATGGAATTGTTGCAATAAATTAATCTTTACATTAATGATTTAATACAAAAGAGAATGAATGTTTTACATAATTTCAAAATAGAAATGAAACGAAGTCTTTTTTTTATATTTATAATTGTATATTTATGGTGATTTGAACGAGTCGAACTCGCCTATACGACTTGTCTTTGATAATGTTACAAAACACTATTTCTATTATTGTTTAATTCATGTAGGTACGTATAATTTTATAGTTTGAACAAAATGTAATGCGAGAATATCTCCACGTAATTGTTGTCAATAACAACGTTTTACGAAATGTTGGTGGTGTAGATACAACACGACAACAATATAAGAGAAGCATTTTATATGATCGGTACGAGCAACAGGATTCGATTTTATATAAACAAACGAACAAACACTAGAGAGAAAGGCGGAGTAAACTCTGTATAGAACACATGCATATTGACCAATGGGCTTAAGCTAAACATCGTCGTTGTCGTCGTCGTAGTCGTCGTTGTTTGACTCTCCACTCTTCAATATCTATAGAATACATATACATACATATAACAACAGTATACAGCAGCTTTTACTGAAACTAATTACGCTGATTTATGTTGCCATTGTTCATTGTTGCTCCAGCCCCGTGTTTGGACAGGATAGAGACGTGCGTGCACGCCCTCTTCAAGAGACATACACACATACACACACGGATGTGTTGTAGATGCAAAGAGAAGGCTGGACCAAAGAACTCTTCAACAACAAATTAAAAACGATCATAGATTTTCAACTGTTGTCGACAATGTTCGGAACAATTTTCGGAAAATGTATATGTAGGTACAATTTTCAATTTCAAAACAATGGTGTAGGAAAATTACAAAATTCACCGAATTGGAAAACTGTTATTAATATAATTTGATGTAATGAGTGATTATGTTTTTGTTTTTTTTTTTTTTGTAAAGAAAAATGGTTTTGTTCTGTGCGATTTGTATCGATTTTCCCATTTCGAATAAAGAACAATAGGTTGTTTGACATCTCGTGTGTATACCCTCTTAAGTTCCTGAGTCCTTCAACCTTACCACCACCCATATTCCTTCTTCTTATCGAATAATGTCTTCTATACGGTCCACCTAGTCCAATATATGTATACATTCACTGATTTATGCACCATTGTCTTTCATTTGAACGCATATTTCTCGTATAAGGTATTCGATGTATCTCACGAAAGAGAACTTTTGTACCTTTATAGTAGTAGGTATAGTTGGCTATTTATGCTTTTCAAGTCTTTATCTAAAATACCGGGTATGGTGTGTTTCTTATCAGTAAAACATTGAGAGAAAACCTAACAAATATTCCCATATATTCACACATGTCTATCCAACTAACATTAGTTGTCACATATAACTTTATAATAAACCACAACGACGGCAAACAGCAACAACAGCAGCATTTATCTATCTTTCTCTTGATTTTGTTTAAAGACAGGTAATTAATTCGAAGAATTTGTTGGACGAAAAAAAAACGCGCATCTCAACCGATTTCTTTTGAGAACGAACGAAAAACAAAAAATGAGAAGAGAAGTTGAGAGAGTTTTCTGTTCAATATCGGGCCCAATCTGATTGCTGTTAATGAATGTGAGACGTACAGAGGCGAATGTGATCTGATCTTTAGCCAATTTATAGAATCACCAGGACACGGTCGACGACGAGTAGTCCTACCGCGGATAAGTGTAACTGCCCCTTAACATGAACAATTTCGTTGATAGCATCAGAAATAGAAGAAAAACGAAAACGAAATGAATGTACGTACATAGCTATAAAAGAACAAAAATAAAAACAACTAACTACTAGTTCGTAGAAATTGAATACAAAACTAGACTTTAAATAAGAAAAAAATAAATAAAATGTATATATAGGTAGGTATAGGTATTTTTAAATTATTTGTCACGTGTCCATGATTTACGATACATCCTTGTTGAATTAATCAACAAATAGAGAATTTTTTCATTTTCAAACTAGGTATCTACCTGAAAGAAATGTCGAGTCATTCTGAAAGATATACCTACATATCTATACAGAGAGAACGAGGATCTGTCAATCAATACACATCAAAATTACAAAAATACATCTCATTCAAAGAGGCGTTATTTTATTTAAACATTCTGTATATCAATCATATTTTTTATCGTTGTTTTATATTATTGACAATGTGTTTTAATTGTAGTGGTCATGTCTTTTATGACATTTCCAACAAACGAATTGAAGTGTTCTTGAGAATGTAAATTGTTATTGTTTTGGGTGGAACAATGCTGAATATGACGTTAGCCCCTGTTTGATGATAATAATGATGATGATGATCAGATATTTATGTAGGATGAGGCAATTAACACGCCAACTTATTAAGGATTACTATCATCATCATCAACATTATTATTATTCTCAATATTTACTGCAACTTTTTTAGTGAATCATAAAAATACAAACAGTGGTGTAAGAAAATAAGTGACAGATTTTATAAGTTTAAACTAATCATCCTGTCGTCTCTAATTTATCTAAAATGCTAATAAGTATAGGTTTTATCTAATCGATGTCATTTATGTATGGGGAATCCAAAATTGAGACTGCAGCTTCTAGTTACGCCACTGAATACGAAAAGTGAAATTGAATAAAACTGCAGACAGCATTGATATACAGATACACCTAATTATGCATACAGCACCTCCGTCACGTTATAATAATTATTCAACAGACTATAATTATTTTTCTAGCAAACTGATAATTATTAGGTAACTCTTCATTAATCATAAACAATACAATAAAATATGCTGTATTGTCATGAATATTTAAAATCTAATTCGTTCAAGTTTTATGATTGTTTTATCCATATTTATAACACAACACAACAACACACTGATAATGATGCATTTTATAATCAACAATAGAAATATAAAATTTTTTATTTTATATACATCACACCCAAAATAACAGTAAAAAAATAAATAAAAATAAAGAAGACTTGTCAATTATATGACTGATCGAACTGTATTTAATTATTCCAAGAATAATAATCAGTATTCTGTATATGACACGTCTTTTGAGAATTTTTATTACATTCCAGTTGGTATTGTTGTTGTTAATAAATTCAATCAGTTTTACGCTGTTAACAATAATAACAACAACAATATAAGCAAAAAAAATAATAATTTTCAAACGAAATTTTATCAAGAAAATTTCCACAATGTCCTTATTGTTGGTATTAAATCGATTAAAAAATGAATAATTCATTTGATATTTTAAAATTGTTTATTAGAATACTGACGACGATAATTAATAGTAGCGAAATCGTCCTTCTAATTGCATCTATTCAATATTCATTAATAACTCAGTCAACTCAAACATTAGTTTTAAATAAATCAACACACAAGAAGAGTCCTTTATTATTCTATTTTTGTCAACTTTTCCTATTTAGAAAATTTAATAATTCGCCTGCTCTTGCTCTCTTTCTTACATATATGTGTAAAACTAGTTTATATGAAAGTATTAGAGTTTTGTGAAATTCTCTTCAACAACCAGGTGGAAAACGTTAGCTCCCCAGTCCAGATTAATAAAAGTCTGGTGCAATTTCAAGCGAAACGTCTGATCAGATATCCAATAGGAAAATAAAGGATCGTCGAGGGAAACATCTTCAATGTGTCTGTATTTGTCTATATCAACGTATATGTATACATATATGTATGTATACAGATATATTTGAATGTATGTGTGTTGTTAACTGTGTGGTAGAATCTGACGAGCTGATGAGGATGGTGAAATAAGGGTGAACTTCATTAGACGTGTCTAGGTTCGATTACTCGTTGTGTTGAAATAAGATTTCTCACCTATGACCAAAGTGGGGGGTGTTAAGAACTAGTACATAGTACAGATACGGCGATCCCTCAGGATCTGAACTCAGCTCGAACGATAATCAAGCAAAGTGAGATCCGAAATAGAACGAAAAAAAAAACAGAAAACGACGAAAGAAATTCATCGCATACCAAAGACTTTTATAAACAATTAGGAGTTCCGGGGAAAAAATGGTGTCTTGTGTGTGATTAATGGTGATTGTCGCCTAGAAACGGATTATAGGTGTATCGTGTCACGTCAATGGTTTTCGTTGCCTCACGCCCAGTTAATGCGACATTAAAATGCTCAAGAGGAGGCGCAATAATTGCGAATAGAATCGCGAAGGCGCCGTCCACTACGTGAGTTTCGTTTCACGAGTCTGCAATAGATCCTGTTAGTGGTGTGGCCTCATCGTTTGATTGGCATGTCTTGACCCCGGCGCATACTAATTATCAATTACGTATAGGAGCCGTACAAAGAGGACAGAAGCTATTCCTTAAAGCTGATCACGCATTCGTTGCCATTACATTTCAATCAGCCTGAGGGGGGTGACCTCGACAACCCACACATATACAAACAAAGGATAGAAAAGGACCAGTGGTGTAACTTTATAGTACAACTATACCATAGTCACCAACATCGGTGGCTGATGAGGTTTTATCGTGTTGTTAGTAGATGCCCGGTGTGTGTGTGGACAAAGCCAAATGGGGTAGTAAATTCCGGCAGGCATCATGTAACAATGTAATATGGGACTATCGTAAGCTGGACCAGAGACATGGACAGGAAGAATGGACGTGTTAGTAATGGCACGATTAAATTGCTACAGAACACTAAAAGGACGATGTCGCGTTATTGCGTCAAATCTACTGAGAGATATTGTCCTATCATCAACTGTTTGTTTCTGTTATTTTTCCCACAGTAAGTCGTAAGTTAAACGAAACGGACATTTGGAAATTGTTGTGCTAGTAGTTGTTATACATATGTATATAGGGTGAATAGGATAACTCTATGGAAATTGGAAAGCTTAATGAGCAAAGAAAATGCGAATAGGCGAAATTCTAGTTGGTTTCATTTGATTGTTATCGTCATATTATGTCCGGTTTTCAACGGATCATTTTCTAAATCTCTTCAATTCTTTTATAAGAATTTGTTCAAATAAATATTTAAAAGAGGAAAGAAAAACAATCAAAGATAAGTAATTATTAAGACCACCCAGAATTAATATCTTGATGTCAAGCATAATTGACAATGGTCCTAAGTCAATAACAACATAAACACCATTCTTCAACACACTACCATTTTAACTAAATGTAAAGCTAGAGATAGATGGAGGAATTGTTAAGCATCAGTGAGACGACAGAGGCCTTTGTCGCTGTCCACCTGCCCACTTACCATTGATTTATTGTAATTATGCGTTATCATGGGACCATCCATCTATCTCAGCTCCATACGTCACTGTCAAACATTTGACCGGAACAGACACGTAAAGTTTGTGTAATTAATAAATGAGCTAAGGTCCGGTTTGAACGACCCCGATTTGCACGACACCACCAAAATTCAGTTAAATCAAATAATAATAATAAATTTAAAAAAAAAATAACAAATTTTGTAGATTATTCCGGAATGATTTATTTCCAACAAAACACATATACTTACATGCCTCTTAAAGAAGAAGTGTAAAAAAATAGTAGTAGCACTCGAATCTTTTTCTGTACATAATAAGAGTTGCCTCAGTGTAAATAACGCGTTTATACAACACTGATCTTTCTACAATCCTCCCGACGTTTAGAGCGGCTTTTATTGTACTTTATGGATTGTAAATATGCTACGGAGATAATTGTTAGCATCTGTTGTTGCTTTGACTGGGCAAACATTTGGATTCTCTAATGGAATTTTATTAAATAGCTAAACCGTCGATGTATTAAACCAGCTATATAGGTATATGGATGTAAGTATATGGCGGAATGTCTACTAAACGATGTATAAAACATAGAAGACCGCAACTACTGTAAATTATTAAGTCATAAACATGTCTTTACAAAATATAAATTTGAAGCTATTTTTAAAAATAATATTAATTGAGATTATATAGGTTAATTATTAAAAAAATTAAATAAATAAACAATAAACCAACTGATAAAGGAGATAATCTTTAATTTAGTAAACAGAGAAGTCTGAACTAATTTGCCAAAAGTTGTTCGTTTTCGTCTTGTTCTTCACCTGTCTTTGATGAAGCGGTCGATTCAACTGTCAGTTCAACACAAGTATCTGTCACTCTGTTCTTCAAACCATAAACTTGTCAGTCGTTGTCTTTCACAAACATTGTTCTTGTTTTAATCAACATCCTTCTCTCTATCGTTTCTTCTAATATATTTTTTTTATTTTTTTGTAAAAAAAATGGAACGTCGCGACGCGTCTACTCGTCAACAACAGATTTTTGTTATAAAGCTGAATTATATTGTTCTCATAATTTCACGATATAAACTTTAATTTCTAAAATTATTTAATTTATTGGCATTCTATTCGTAAATAAAAGCTGCATCACAAAATAGTCTTTTCATATACATATAAATCGTCGATGAAAGTTGACAAGTGTTAAAATTATTTGTCCTGTTGGCACTAGACATTACACAACATTCACTAATAGTGGGCCTCCACTCTTAATAATTGATCTGAAGCGTAGACATTTACTGCTTAGATGACATATAGCTGGCAGGTGTTCCCTAGGCTCAAGCTCTGTTGTCATTCATTGCCTTGACGAGATAGCTCAAAACAGAACAATGCTTGTTAATGCTAGTACACTTCTTAAAATAGATAAATAGGAGAAACAAAAATTTTTGTTGGATGAGAATCAAGCTGAAATTTATCATAAGACGATTTTAAAGATCGCTTACAGGCCAGTGACGTGTCTGGTATGATATTAACGAAAAGGTCACTGATGTCGAGCTTGAAAAATCTAACTACTACTGCTGTTGGTTGTTAGTAGTAGTTGCTGTTATACTGCTGCTGTTGCTGCTGCTGCTGCTATGTGTTGTCTGTGCACCGACATCCATTGTATGTGTGCCAACTATTGTATCTCTCAGGTGAAATATGGTGACCGGACTGAACCAAGAATGCTAATATTGTGCTAGTGCTATAGGAATGTCTGGCCCGGTCTTTCAACGCTAAATTAAAAATTCAAATTATACTACTTGATATGTTAATTTTATTGTTTTTATCGTTATTAGTTGAGAAATTAACGATTAATTTAGAAATTTTATTTATTAGAGAAATTCTGGAATACGGTTCTGCCTGCCTATGATCCATCATGAATATTTTACATTTTTATTTTTTTTTGTTTATTTAATTCTTGGTCGGATAATGTGATTTGACCTCTACAAGGTAGTTGAACGTTTATTTGCTATATCTTCAATCAGTGTGGAATTTATACAGAGCCAATTTGCTATTAAACTCGAATTTTTGTTAAATAAATAATTTCTCAAGATATAGCTTCCATTAAGTTTATATACGTCCTGTCCCTATATCTCACATATCATTATTATTATCATCTCTTAACTGAAAAACATATATTAAATGATGATAATTTTGATAATATCCAGGCTCTTAATTTTTTTTTATTTGGTTATCGTATAAAGTGGTGAGAAATTCTTATTTCACCCTTGGTCCGATATTAATATCGCTATATATCGATTTCTTTTTTTGAAAAAAAAAAGTCGCAATAAACCCGAACTCCATTATAAGTCATAAATTATCATTCCTTAGAATCGATATTGTCCACATACGTATACGTATATTTATACATATAGTAGAGAAAGAGAGGAGAGCCAAAACATACAACATTTCAATTGGGGAAAACTATTGTTAAAGTTGACTCATTGCGAACGTTTCATAAACTGTCATCAGATGTTTTATTAGGGACCCCGGGTATCTATCGTATATCACCCGTTTATGTACGCCGTTCAAATAACGAGGTCCCCGATTTTATATGGTAGGTATAATAGTACTATGTAGTTAGTAATATCATCGAAATGGTGGCAATGGTATTTGTGTATAGATTCAATGGACATCATAAATCTATCAATCGAATTTGTAATCGCATCAATATCACAAATCTAACTATGAGTCAGTCGAAACTACCAAAACCAAGTCAATTCATAATCAACCATAACTTCCACAAAATTACACGATGTTCCCGTGTCAAAAATCATAATAATAATAATAATAATGATCATAATAAAGTAAGATTTAAGGGTTCGATGGACCTTTAATATTACAGATACCTACATGTTATATATGGATAAACTAAATTATTTCAGTCTAATGGTCGGCTGCTTTCAGTTCGTACTGAAAACCGCGATGATGTATGCGGTATTTCATTGGATCAAATAAATTGTGTCAGTTGTGAGTGTTTATGACTTGTGTATGTATATCATGACGTGGTTATTCGTCCCGACCAAATATAGAAAACTTATCTACATAAATTTAATGTAATGTAAAGTTGGCCGCCATCTCCAATCACCGACCTGATTTTAAAACAATTCAATATGAAAATTAATATCGAAAAAATTCTAAAGTTCTGCAAAAGAAAAAAAACAGAGAGTAGGAAGCTTCTTAATAGACATCTCAACATCTGTCCATCACTCAACCGCAATCTCCTTTTTCTTCAAATACTTTCGGGATTAGAACTGTAGTAGAGTCATAGTAATAGTAGTGGGAGATGGGGCGATAAATCGTCTCGACATGTAGCAAATACAAAATCAGCAATGTGTATTGTATATATATGTAGTATACATTTTATACATATATATGTATAGTGAGTGCTTGGCTTGAATTAATTCGAATCACGTTAACGAACGTTAGTAAATTAGAATTCTGGGGGATGGGTGGTGATGTGATGATGATGATAGTGGTAGTGGTGACGGTGGTAGGTCCTTCATTGAATGTATGTGTATATGTGTACCCCAGGACCTAGCTGTGGTCAGCACTGACAGGCCGCTGTTCTGCAAATGCACACGAGACCCGGCATTCTCTCGTGATTTACGTCTTAACCTCGTTTTATATAATGTCAGCAGGACGAAATAAAGCGGACAGGGGCTGAATTATCGTTAGACAGACAGGATTGTATCCTTAATTCACTTGGAATTATCACAACTAAAAGATAATAATAATAATAATAACAATAATAACAATAGTAACAATTTAGGATGTGGAAAAAACCAATAAGAAATCGATTTAGAGGCTACTTTCTTTTATAGTTTTCTATTGAAATTATTCCAACCCTCTTTCCTATTTCTGTTTTGTTAGTCTCGTTAACCGCCCCTGCCGCGTCGTATTGTCCTCATTTCACGAATGATTCAATTTTATTTAATTCGTCTCCGTAGTACCACAAAACATTTCCAAAACAGCAAACAAGAAGAAGAAGAAGAAGAAGAGAATGAAGAGTAAACACGATAGACAGAGTAAAATAGACGAGATAGAGAGATGAGAATTTGTCCTCCTGTTTTACTATAAAACATAGGGTGGTGGTAGTGAAAGATAAAGAAAGGAAACACCCGGACCATGTCTCTCTCCCAGTACAGCCACTATACTATTCGTAGCTGTTGGAGTATAATGCATAATTCGGTCATAAAATATGTCAGGGTCTGTAGAATTGAACGCTATCCTTCAAAGCAGGGCAGGTGGAGGGGACGGAGGTGCAGTAGATTTATTGGGCAATAAAGTATTATAATTAAACGCGCACAGAACCCGCGATGTCACTCGGGTGCTACGTCTATAAATCTAAAGGGTAGCCCTCTCTGTATGCTGGCAGATTGGACGAAATGAACGGACACACACCCATACATACAGCAAAGGTGAACTAACTCTCTCTCTATCGAATATAACAAACCCCAGATGTAGCGATTCAAGTTGAACAGGAAACAACAACGTCGCGACTTTGATGTTTTATTGAAACAATTTTCAACATAAATCATACAGATTAAAACACGCACTGACCGCTTATGAGCTTGGAAGCACTATGTAACAGATGAAGCGAACACATTCCAGTTATATATTAGGAAAATGCTTACCTGAAACAATGAGAAAACCAAAAGTTAGATAAAAATGAAATTTTAAAAGAAAATCAGTTTAGAATTTTCATTCAACATTCAACATCTAGTGAACGGATGCCGGTAATGTTCAACTTGTTAAATAAGGTGCGTCGAGGGTAATAATAGTAATAATTCACGTGTTAATTCTTAATTGGTAACACGTGGGTATAACGGCGTGGGCGCGAACCGTTCCATCATCACTAGGGAGTCCAGGTGGTGGTACAACGAGAGTTCCCACAGCCTCCTGTTGTTTTTAATAGATGGCTTAGTGGTATACCTCCTGCAAGTCAATCAACACTATAGGTACGCTTTTCAAATCATGCACATATTTATAGGTAGGTACCTCAAAGTTGAATAAATTTCGAGAAATTTGATGATCTCTAATGTCTATTTGTTTTTTCAATTCTGTTTTTTTTTTGTTGTTCTATTCAGTAATGATACTGTTAGTGTGTAAAGGAAGTTCGGGAGAGTGACGGGAAGGACAGCTAGCGCGTGCCGACCCTTTGACACCAGATCATTTGTCGAACCCCGGGAGGTCCCTCCGTACTCATACACACACATTCACACATCTATACACAAACGTATACAAACTAATACACACATGTGACATGTACGTGTAGCAACTCAATCAAACATCACAAAGCGAATAGTAAACGTGAAAATTTTTAAATGATAAAAATACAACAATAGTCTATAGCAGGTAGAATTTAAAAGTTCGATTTAATTAATATAAAGATGAGATTTAGGCAAAACAATTTTAATGATGTTCAAAATAGTGATGGTTGACAGATGTTGGTATTAGAAGAGAAAAGGACGTGAACTGGACGACAAATGTGACGAAGGTCTAAAGGATTTACATCGATAAAAATCGTAAAGTCTACATGATGTTTGGGTGGTAGCTACTGAGTTAATTTTGGTTAACGTTGACTGACATTTGTGAATTTAAGATTTTATTATGCAGGGAAAAACGAAACACACACACACACACACAATATCCTCTTTCTCTGTCAACTTCCCTATATTGGATTGTATTATTGGTAATCTAATCATAACAGAAAAGAAGTCATGTTTTCTTTTTTTTTTGTAAAATTAAAGAAATAATTAAAATTGCTACTTTTTATTTTATTTATTTCTAAAGAACAAATGTCGGTTGTTTTATTATGGTGGTGGAAAATTCCTTGTTTTTTTGTATACAAACATTCCGTAGGGACAATGTCTAACCAGTTCATTGCATATGCAATGTTTTCCAAATGTCTATTTAAGCAGAAAAGTATTTGTCCCTATCCTTGTAAACTTGACGGAGTTGGCTGGATATTAAACAGGACCGGCTTTTAGACATATATTGCAAAATCCAACTGACTGACGCCAATTTCAAGATTATTAAAAGAAGGCACATTTACACGCACAAATACACACATATACCAACAAACATCCACATGTTAAAATTTGACATGGATCCAGGAAATGTTCCTTAAAACTTTTCAAATGCCCTTCAAAACTTTTCCTAGCCGTTGCTCATTAATCAATAGCCTTTGGTGATTTATAAGTGCCACTAAATTACCGAAAGATTCAGAAACCATTTCGAAAGTGGAAAGACGTATGAGTCCTCATTTTTACAAAATTTAATATCAACTTTTGACAAATGTCGGTAGCTTTCAAGCCATAATTTTAACTTTTTGTTTATTTTACGGTAAAAAAAAAACTTAAAAAAAAACAACGACTAACCAGGTGAATATGGTAAAAAATTGTCATCATCATCACCGCTAACCCCAATCTGACAATTAATGAAGAATTGTCTAGAAGTGCCATATTACCTCCACCACTACTACCCAGTGTCTCATTTTATCGATTGGCGATGTGTAAAAGCGGGATGTCTGTCTCTCTGTCCAAAAGCTGTCGCTCTAGACGTTTCTAAGAGTGACAGCGATGTCCGAGTGACATTTTCACCCGCGCCACCGCCACCACCACCACTCCTACAGATCAATGTTGAGCTTAAAAAGAGACAGGCTCACGGATGTGTCACCTGCATGTCACTCCAGTGACGACGACGACGATCACGACGATGGGGAACAGGACCGGTTCTAATTTATTTGACCGTCCCCTTTATAAATTATGCTGCAGCAGGATAGTATCGGAAACGATAGAGTAACACCGATAATTTATAGTTAAGTGGAAAAAAGGGGGTGAGTTCGTGACGTCACTTCCTCGTCCATTATATTAGTGACTATCAATCAATTTGGTGACAGTTGTAGATCACCTGGACTAGTTTCAAACAGAAGAAAAGAGAGAGACAACAGCTTACATACAATTAGTTTAATTAAAAAAGGCTTAATTGGTAATTGATGTCGCTTGTCTAAATTATAAATACAAAACGAACCTTTACTGTTGATTGTGAGGATACTCATCAATTCGGCTATAAAACAATTCTTGTTATTTCTATAGCAAGTTCATTGTTCGCTTCTTTGTAATTTACACTATTCACATACAAAGATGTCCCGTGTACAACATACCTACCACTCTATAACAAACTATTAACTGCCCTTTTATATAGTAAAACTAGTCAAAAGTCGTTTTATTCGTATGTGTTTGTATATATGAGTGGTCGTGACGGCTCGTCGACGACGATTTCAACCCCCTATTCACAATCTCACACCACTATACTATACCACTACTACTGCTACTAATATGGCTCTACCTCTATACCCACCACTGTCATATATATCCCCACCAATTTTTTTTTCTTCGAATTTCAGAGAGAAAGACACGGGACCATCGCTTTGACAAGATCCTGCAGATTCATCTATCTGTCTCGGGCAGGAGTTGTTCGGACATGTCATGTCAACTGACACACATGCCTACGTGTATGTTCCCATCATTGATGTGAAAAGAGAAGAGAAACAACCCCCTCACATCTTCGGCAAGTTACAAGTTTTAACGTTGACGGGACCTGTCGTCGACAATATAAAAGAAAAGAATGTCGCTTGTCTAAAAGATAGTTTCAAAGTTAATTTTTTGTTGTTGTTGTTGTTGTTGTTAAGAGAGAATCTGTTGAAAAATTTGTATAGGTGTGATTGATTGGTCGATTAACAGGTGGACAGACAGGCATCATAAACTAAACATAATCCGATACTTTATGAATACTTAAGTTAAATACTATTTATATACATGTTGGGTTTATGTACTCGTCGAGACTAAATAAAGTGGCCATCTACTACCATCAAAGAAAAAATTCTACTAGATAGATGTCTTGTTTATGTGACGTATCTGACTGTATTGTGTATAGTAAACAACATATGCAAAGTCGTACATTATGACGTTTTATGGATGCCATAATCTGAATGGTATTGTACCAGTCTGACGTTGACGTTAACTCGTACCTGTATACACAAACAAATGATTTTTCTCGTTTAAACGAGATTTCAATAAATTTCAATGATTATTTCTTATATTTATAAGAATTTTTTTTTCTAGAAAAGTTTATATCAAAAACATTGCCCGTCTTAGTGTCGCCCTATAGGGGCCATCAACCAGACACACGCACACATATCAAGAAGTTGAGAAAGAATTACGATCGATGAGTATGTGTCCAACGTCTGTTGTTGAATACAACATAACCCAACCAAACCAACCAACCAACCAACCAACAACTTTTCCATGGAATTTATTATTTATAGATTTGTTTATCCCCGGCAACTTTCATATTCTTTATCATACATAACGTCATTAATATGTCACTGGTACTGCTGATTTCTCGAAACGACAAGACAAATGTTGATGTTTCCTCGTCGCCAATGTCCATATATCAATGCCCACGCATCGACGTCGTTCACAAGCTTATACATGAGAAAAAGGAACGAGTTATGGGCAGTCGCACCTGGCAGGTGATAACGGCCCCATGGACTGGATGGACGCAAACATTCAGCCCTGACGTTGCCCCATGTCAATCAAATTTCAAACAAATTATAAAATTTTTAATGATTTTATTATAAATTGATGATTTTGCAAATTAGATCAACAATTTCAAGTGGCACATTCTATTCTCATTTTTTTCTTTTTCTTCTTCATTATTGACAACATGTCGTTTCTTTGATGGTCACATCAAACAAATGTCAGATTTTCGAGTTTCTTCGCTTCACTCACGTTCGCTCTTCAATCGATATTGACAGGCTATTGAAGTTGCTTAAATGCCGACAGACTATAACAAAGTTAAGTTGTCTTCAGACAATTCTTACCGTTATTAAAAAAAAAAACACACAGAATCTCTAGGTCCATATACTGTGAAAATTAACGTAAAAAATTTTGTATAAAATTGATTAGAATCTACAATAAAATTGACGGTTTTGTATTCAAGCAACAATAAATTAATCAACAAGTTACAATCTGCTGAAAAAATATTTTTAATCAAACTAAAGAATGTTGTTGATGTGGTGGTGGTCTTACAAAGTTCATCAAACTAATAATGATGATGATGATGATAGTGGTGGCGGTGTTGTTGTCTTTTTTTTTCACGTCATTTTCTTTTCTGCAATTCACTTGCCCTCAGTTCCTTTTGATTGAAATGACGAGAGAGAAACAAGTCAGAATTGACGTATGTCCTTGAGATGTCTTCACCATTTCATCTAACCGCAGGTAATTTGATGAGAGGAGTTATAACATTTTTTTCACGTCTTCAACTTAACAAGGATATGAAGGGGGAAAAACAACTTTCGTATATATAATCGGATATTCTTAATCAACAATCAAAGTTAAGTGATAGCGGGTTAATATTGGTAGAATTGTGTTAAATCACAACAGGGTTAGTTGATTCCCGGACGTCCCATAAATACGTCCTGCTGGGTTAGATTGAGTACTGTCGATATTATTGCAACATGTTCGGTTTCAACTTTATATGTTATATTTTTGCTCTCCCAGTTGTGAAGATTCAGTTCGAGTAATACGAGTAAAAACTACCACATATCAAACTAAATAAGAATCTTTCAAAAACTGGGTAACATATGAAAACTGGATTTCATGCGAATCTGACACTAATGTTGCTAAGTATTTTATCAGTTTTATTGTTTCGGAACTATCAAGCTCAGTGTGTGGCTACGAGAATTTAATAGCAACTAAAGTCTACACTTTGTCACGACAGTACTACCACTGCTACCGCTTCTGCATTGTTTTATTTCATCGTTGTCGTCGACGGCGTCGTCGTCGTCGTCGTCGTCGTCTTCTTACTAGTTTATAACAAGAACGACTACAACCAAACACTCATCAAATATCCAAACATTTAATTAAATTGTTGCAAACGGAAATACCTAATAAACTTTAATTATTTTTTTGTTTTTCTGAGTAGAATAACTCTGTTGGCAACAGAACAATCATAGATAGATCTCAAACTTATCGAAGTTCAACCATCAATCCGGAGGCGGTTGGAGGCAGTGTGCATTTGTCGGTCGTTTGACAGATTTATGTCGACAGGTTGCAGACGTGGCCATAGCTCTCTTATTCTATCTTTTTCTTTTTTCAATGTATGAGGAAGCAACATCCAAACAACTGGCCCAGAAACATTCACTAAAACCCACCCCTCTATCTCTCTCACATTTTCTTTATAACCACCACCACCACCACCACCACCACCAATCCCTCTTACAGCGACCAGCTTGAATTCAGAACTCATGGCGACGCGTCGCCTCCAGATTGCCGATGTTATATATGCTCCGCGTCTTCTCTGATAAACTGTCAGAGACAAACAGCGTCTTGCCGGTGTCTCCTCTTCTTCATGTTCTTCTACTTCTCTACTACAACAACTCGACGCTACTAACTAAACCATGTTGTTCTTATCATCGCATCAAGTCTTGAAAGTGGTGCAGTGTCTAGTTGTTGGAGTATTACTATCATGAAGAGGAAAGGGAATGGTTTTATGGACCGTATGCCAGAAATGTTTTCTCCTGTTCTAGACACATCCAACAGAACTTAAGCGAATGTCTTCACCTAATTAAACTTGGCCTAACTTTGCAAAAACGTAAAAACAAACATATAAAATAACGAAATCCTCCAAATCAACCTCAATTTATCGATTATGTTGTATTGTTTTCATTTTCACTATTTCTATTTAACTGCTTCAATAATAACAATAGCCAAAGTGTCGTTTTTATAGAAAATACACGTGAAAGATGTGAACAGAACACGCAACATTACGCACAGACACGATTATTATTGTTGGTGGTGATGAGGCTAAATTGATACAAACAAGGACGAAAGTTCTCCAATTCTAATCAACAACAACAACAACAACAACAAAAATTGTAATAATTTTTCTGTGGAATTTCGATTCTTCTCCCAGTCGACCTTAAATACGGTCAGATATCGACTGTTGTTTTGATTGAATGATTTATGCATATCAAATGCGACGTGTCGATTAACTACTGGCGCTTCTATGTACATTTGACGTGATCAATTGAACTAAACTACGTTCAATATTGAATTCGATCTAGTTGGAAATCAACTAGTTTACAGTTGTATCCGATAATAAAAACATAAAATACCTACATATATTTTGTTTTAAAATCCAACAATTTATTATCCCCAATCTAAAGAGAACAGATTGATTTACCGCGGATTGACCATCCATGATAACTAGAGAGTTGGTTGTATATACAAGGATTAAATATTGGTAATGATGGTGCACGCCACTACTACAGTTATTATCAAACAACCCACAAAGTATGTATTTTTATCCAAAAATCGTTGAAGATATTGTTCAGAGATGTAAAGAAACATAAATCGTTTCTATTTTTTTTTCTACTTCTTCTGTGTGTTTTTTTTTCCACTTCTTCTTTACTATGTGCAATATCCCACGTCCCAACATTACCTGTGCCCATAAAAAATCGACTTCTGAACTGAAATAGGCGATCTGTATGCTAGAAGAATCCCAGATAGCTGAGATACAATCGGCCGGTGAGGGAATATATTCGCAAGAACGAACAATATATCGGCTTAATGTATAGTAAATGAGACTGTGTTTGCACGCCCTCTCCTCTCCCTATATAATCGTCAAACATTAACCTTCCCCCTTTTCGTATTTGAAACAAAAGAAACAAAGAAGAAGATCAAACGGAACAACGGTATATTTGTTTAAAAAAAATTATGACAAAGTTTTTATTACAAAAATTACATACAAAACGGTGAATTGAAAGTCTCCCCTATCTGTACAACAATCAAACAATCTATAATAATTGAATTAATAATTTCAATTGTTATTCGAGAAATATAAATAAGTAATACAAGGTGTATGAACGATAATTTTTGGCAATGTTCCATAATCAAAAAATTCTGCATAGAAAGAACTGCAGCAGCTTAAACACACACACACAGAGGAAAGAAAAGAAACTTTAAATTTCTACAATTCCAATGCAAACTCATATAAGTTCATTGTAATACAAACTGTTACAAACAATTCTATAACTTATTAAAATTGGTACGTTTGCAGAAGATTGAGACGGAATAACATACATATGTATGCATGTATATTGAAAGAAATGCTAACGGGTGATCTAAATTGTCGCAAATAATCGATAAAACACAAACAAAGGTTGTTTACTTATTTTGCCTACTTAATTCAAACAAGCTGATAATTGCTATAATTGGCAATTAATTGTAAAACAGGTAAGTGTAATATGTGGGTATGTCTATCTGTCATATACATTCTGCTGCGGGTATCATGAATAAAACGTTACCATAACGGGTGGCATTACTGATTATGACCTGGAAATTATCCAATTCCACTATTAGACTATTACTTATCACATAAATTGAAGTTTTATTTTATTTTTTTTGTTTCTTCTTCTCTCTCTTTACTTAATTGCACCAAATAAAGTGAACTGGCTTCATCTCACAGTTGTTTTATATTTTTCTTTCTCTAAATTCATTTCCATTTTAATCGATACAGGGTGACAGTTCTATTCTAATAATCTATTTGAATGTGTTTGTGTCTATATGTGTGAGGCAACATCATATAAATCAGATGATTGGGGCCATTTGATTGGATGATTTATATCAATTAGACGATTGAGATGAGAATGTTCACATGCCAGTCAATGTCATTACAATTTTTTACCATTAACTTAATGATTTTTTGATAACACGTCCAATTCCACTCGACAACAACAAACACAAACGAATGGAGAGAAAAAAAAAACAAAGTAAAACAAAAGAAGAATAAATTTATGTGTCTTGTACAGCATGACATTTCACTATTTAGAAAATCGACAATTGACAACTATTAATCAATCATCAAGAGAAGAAAAAAAAAATGTCGTAGGTCGATGATTTTTGTTAGTTCTCGTATTCACATCGAAAAATTTGTAAATTTCAACATTTTCTATAATGACAATATTATGGAGAAAAAAAGACTTTCACTTATGTCTGGACATAGTTTTTGCACAACTAATTACGTCGCGGACAAATATCATAAAAATTATTATTATCATATAAATTAAAGGTTATAACTTTCTAACCTTAAATCTTCTAACATTGTTTTCCAAAATCTTCAGTCATTTCAACTATATTTGTCAATTTATGGAGCATATAACATTTTATTACTGAGTAGCTCACGAACCAGAGATATCACAAATTGTAGTACTATTGTAGATAATACAGTAAGTACAGTTTGAGAAACACTGTTCTAGTGTTAAAACTCGAATTTCGCCACCTATTCCTGAACTGTAAGGCTGTTTTTTTCCAACAGCCAGTCTCTTTTTAGTCTTTCTAGGAAGTGATTAATCAATCATTTCTAATTTACTTAATTTTGATGGAAAAAACCTGCATAATCCGTAATATTTCACTTGTTTTGATCGATTTATTGTACCTACAAGTATCAAGAAAAAAATGTGCCATTATGAAATTTGCAACAAAAATTATTAAAGAAACTTTTGTCGAAAAGTTCCACTTTAACTCTGATAATCTTCTAGATTATAGTAGGTCCATATAGATTTGACCGACTTTGCTTCTAAACTGTAGAATTAATAACCATGGAGAAGCGGCTCTCAAACATTTTCCTTCAGACCCTTTAAAAGGATTTTTTTTTGCACAAAGTAACCCTAGACTCTAAATTTACTTGGTCTTTTGGGGAAACTTAAGGTTCTGTTGAACACAGTTTGAGAATCACTGCAATAGAATAATCTGCTGTCTATCAAGATAAATTGTCTATGAAATTGAATTTTACAAATGTGCCGAAACACCTGAAGTGAACTACTGCAGGGACTCAGAAAACGGAATGGTACTTTTCAAATAGCTATTCTGTTTCTCAAAAATGAACAAACGATCTAGAGATGGACAAATTTGGGGGAAACTCTTGCTGAAGTTCGAGGATTTGAAGAAATTACCGGAAAAATTCGATAATTTTCGTCCAAAATCTCGTAATTCAACCGTATTTAGATTTGCTTTTTGACAATAATCATATCATATTTGGAAAAATTCCAATGTCCTGTTTTATACATTTTAATATACGACAACTCCACTACTACCTGCAAGGTGATATTCTCAAATTAATGAGATAAAAATTTGAAAGATAACAGTTTCAAACATATTAAAAGATGTGATTGATGTGAAAAATAATCACCATACCCGAAGTCCCCACATTACCATTTATAATAACACTGATACTGCCTAAGCAGTTGAATTATAGATACATTTAGTTTGAAAAGTACTCACTTATATTAAATACTTTTTGTAATAAAATCATTGATAATTATAATCAAAATGCAGTATAAATTTTGAGAAACTTGTAAATTTGATGCTACCTATTCTGTAAAGTAGACCTTTACAGTCTCATTTAGAATAAATATTGTATTTTTTCTTCATTTTTTTTCTCTTTTGGAGGGGAAAAGGTAGAATTAGTAGAGATATTCATTGTTAAGATATATCTTATGTGTTGAAGAGCCGGTCTTAGTTTATCGTTGACAGATGCAAATGTAATTATCCTTATACAGGTAGAAGAGACGAATTTAAAACGTCTCCAACAACGTATTTTATACAAATTATGTTCCACAGTTATATTATTATAGTGGATATATGTATAAACAGCAAAACAACTTGCTAGAAGGAGATACATATATATCATATTTGGTGTAAAAAATCTATGATTAAAACTGACTATTAACATATGTTAGAAATAATTTAAAAAAAAAAACAACAATCATTTAAAGAAAGAGAGAGATTTATATTATGAGAAGAGGATATAATATCGAATTTATGATAAGATATTTTAATTAATTTTGCATAAAAAACTATTAAAAATATTTTAGGAAATTTTGTTGACATTTTCAAGAAATTGCAAATTATCAAGTATCGTGATTAATAATCATTAAATTTCTCAATTAAATTTATTTATAAATACAAGAAAACCAATTGACTCACCTCACACACACACACACACTTTCTATCTATCTATCTCTCTCTTTCTCTCTTATTTGCTGTTGAACTTGTTGTATTAAAGGAAACGGAAACTTACCTGAAACAAATTACAAGAAAATAAATACTAAGAATTATGTATTAATAGTAAAAAGATAAAGAAAAAAACAACAATATTTTATGCCTAATTAATTAAAAATAGAACTGATTTTAATTTATTGTGGGATTATTTTTAATTTCCGCAATTATAAAAGAGAGAATCGTGATTAATTCCACGATTTAATCCAAATGTTAACGAAAAAAAAAATATATATCGAACTCTGATGATGAGCCTCCTGTTGAAATTAGATGATGAATCGTCTATAACGAATAGAGTAACAACAACAACAACAACAACAACAACAACAAGTTATATAGAGAGACTGAATTTCAGAATTAAAATTCCACTCTGTTTTCAGGACAAAGCTGTCACTCTAACTGTCACTTAGAACAAAGATGGCAGATGAGACGGTGATGGACGCTGTATTCTGCAGACTTTATAAAACCGCTTGTCAACTTATCAACTTACTGTTTGAGAGAGATTCTATATACAATAAACGAAAACAAAGACAGTATATTATATATTCTACCATAAATAATATAGATGATAATGTTGTAGAAAAGAGATAGATAGATAGATAGTTGTGTTGATGTAATGATATGGAAATTATGATTACCAGAGGGATGGTTTTTGATGGCAGACTACATTAATTGAGAAGAGTCGATTAAAATTTTTGCTTGCTACAACAACAACAACAACAACAACAGTGAAAGAAATAAGAAAGAATTCATGAATATCATCAACAGTTGAGGGGGTAACTTTTCAGAATTGATGTAAAAGTTTAATAACCGAAAATTATAAATCGAGCATAGCTCAAAATAAAAATTAATATTTCATGTCTGTTTGTGTGTTGATGATTTCAGTTCCAATTATTCCGTTGATTTTTAGCACAAAGCAATAAATCGTTTTATATATATCTAATATACAATTTAATGTATATGACAGATCCAAATCCGTATGTGTATGTGTGCATTTTATATATACAAAAAGATGGCTGCCATCCCATACGTTGGCCGTCAATCAAGTCCTGGATGCTTTGATCAAGATACTCAGAATGTTGTTTGGTCTGATTGATTCATGGCTAACACGTGGATAGAAACATCCACAGGAAAGTTACCAAGAATAGCATCAGTTGAAGGAAATCTTTTAGTTTAGAGTGTGTCGACGAAAACATTAGATGAATTTCGTTGTTGTTGTTGTTGTTTTTTTTCCTCTGTTTTGTGTTGTTTTTGCGTTAGCTTTGTTTTTAACTAATAATAAAATTATTAATAACACTCGATTAATCTAGATCTAATCATAGTTTTGAGACGTGTGTCATCATTTTTGAAAATCTCCAACTAATATACCTACCTGCTATTTATAAAATCAAACGTTTCGTACTTGTCAATTAAACCACAAAGGAGAGAAAAAATAACAACAACGATAAAAGACACATTTTGACAACGACAAATAACGACCGGTGTCACACAAAAACGCCCCAATAATCATCAACATGGAATTCTAATTAATATTAGTGTCTTAACATTTAACACTTTTTTATCATCGATAATTATTCCCAAAATATTTTCGTCTTTTGATCATTTTTGACCTACCTACATATGTATCTACAAAAAGACATGTGCGATGATGCTCTTTGGCAGTTATACATGAAGATTTGAGAATTATTGTGGGCCACGTGAACGACGACTACACGCTATTCAGTTCACACACAATTTACTATGACCGACATAAATCACTCAACCAGGGGGCGAGCGATTCATCAGTCTCATTGTATACAAGTATACATACATACGATACGAAATAGTATTTGCTGTGGTGTTATTGCCACAACTCAGATCACTTTCATACAAAATCGAAAATATTTTATAGAGGCTTTCCATCCCCAAAACGTTGACAATAAAGAGAGTGAGAAATAAAAAAAAAATGGCTTTTCTATACACGTTTATATAACAAACATCTGGACAATTTCGCACAACAACGTTTTGACTGAAAATCTTGACTAAGAAAAAGTCGAAAAGTCCAACAATATCGATTATAAATTGAGTATGTGGGCGATTAACACCATCATCGGGCCCACATTTTAATAAATAAAAAAAATAAAATACAGAAATTGTTTTTGTTGCAATTCTATAGAGTGTCCCATTGAAATTGTCATCCTCATTACTATTATAAATCTACTTCAAATTTTAGTTATGCTAGTTATAAAAATTAATAATAATATTTAGTAGGTAATTATGCAAAAATACAGAATGCACTATAAAATATACATAAATTATTATGTATATAAAGTTATATTATATACACATGATATGTACAAGGTATATAGACGCCAATGGAGGTCTCCACTAGCTGCCATTTTCGCCGACATTGCAATAATGGGACATTAATTTGATTTATAGCCAAGCGGTTATCAAACCAATATTGGTACCCCATGAAACGACACAGAATTGCCCATAAATATAAGCCCTAAGTCAATATCACGTGATGCTTAGGTCTTCACTACTACAACATCCACCTCTAGAGGGTGGTATAGTATAAATGTGAATGTAGATGTGTGAGTATTGATGGAATTTCGACATGAAGCCGATGACAGCTACAATCCTACTAATTCATTATAACATTAATCCACAACTGAATCTCATCTCATATAGAAGGGGAGGAATATCAAAAATCATAAAATTTTAAGGGTAAAGTTTTATATTTATTTTGCTTCTAATAACAACTGAGCGGAGAGAATGTTGCCAATATGGTATTTGACGAGGTCAAAGTGGCGACTCCATTTCTTTCGATAAAACTTCTCTTATACATGTGTTTGTTATTGTGTGAGTGTATATGTGTGAGTAGAGTCAGTACAACAACTCATACTCGTAGATCTTTTCTCAATGGCTACTCCCACCACCCTAGACACGATCCATCCATCGGTCTATACATCTATCTTTGTTGTTATAACGTCGCGACGCCAAACGTCCATCCTTTTCTTTAACAGCCTTCACTCTAAAAGCATGCACGCGATATATAGAGGGACATTATGTCAAGGGGAACAGATGTATAAAATAAATATCCGCGCTGTATGCGCCACGACGAGAACCATGATTCCGGAATCACATAAATCAGGACAGCAGGGTTACACGACGACGACGACGACGACGACTATGAAGGGGGGCAAAGAACGATGTGAAGGCGGTGGCGGTGGCTGGTGGTAGGTAGCCCCTCTCAAATATATTTTGAAAGGTATCGTAACAGGGGATTAGATTGAAAGAAGTTAAATGTTACAACAGTAGCACAACTGGAGAAATTCCAAATGATTGTTAATTTGATTCGTTGACAATCAGTAGGTAGCGTGAAAAAATCGATTTATTTATTATTTGTTGGTACAATAGAGAAATTTCACCCTTTAATATAAAACTGGTTTAAATGGTACATAATTCAAAATATTCATATAAGAAAAGACATATTATTGGTCACGTTAATATTCACAAGAAATTGTGCAATAAAGAGTAAACTAAACTTGAAATTCACAACGACTCATATTACCAATTTGAAGCTACCAATCCGATATTTAATTGAACTACGCCAATTATACGATATCAAAAAAGAAAGAAAACGAATTGTAACAATAGCATTTAAATGTCAAAGAATCTAATTATGATTCAGGAATGGGGGGTGGTTTATGTAAAACATGCCATTTATCCATCTATATCACGTCTAGTCCATCATCGTAAATCAGTAATGAAACAAAGCGAAATTATCGAATGACGGTGTCGATTCCGGGACGTGGTCACACGAGAGCGATCCAATAATTCACTCTCGAACGATGGTAAACGCAAAAACCATCACACGTTCTGGATTTATTCCCGAATCTGGACGCATCCGGAAGACAATAAATACTAAAATCACAGAGGAGACAGACATGGACGACGAGACAAAGAGAAATCATTTCTGTACACCTATCTCTATGGACAATATTGTTTTTTGTTTTTTTTTTGTTGATTAAATAAAAGTATAATATTGATGTTGTTGTTGTTGTTTGTTATATTGAAGTCTTACTATATTCAACTACCCTCCTACCTACGGCGCTATTGCGAATGTTTCAACAAAAGTGCTAGTGCAGAGTTAGCACTTTGTCTTATTGAAGCCCATCTCGTTCAGTTTTACAGCGCACAAGAGCCGGCCACTTGAAATGCTTGAATGTGCTTTTCTACTCTTCATTATAAAACAGTGCATTGTATTTCAGTGAAAATGGGACTACATAACACTATATAAAGCTCGATTTCACGTAATAATGTTACTATGTGTGGAGATTGCTTCTACCAAATAGTATATGTACCATTTAACATAAAACCTTTAAAGATCAAGTCGTCACTCTCGACTTAATTTGGCGATGGGTAACGAAATGACGTCACGTCCCAACGAACTGGACACTATTAGACAAAGTAAACGTTGCTATTTTTTTGTTGTTGTTGTTGTTATAATTTTCTAAATCGATTCATTGATCGATCAAATATCGTCTGGAAATATCTAAATATTTCGATTTGATTAAATGTGATTGATTTGCACGCAATGTTAATAAAATAGGTTGACCGTGGTGGTAGTGGCGGACATTGGGCCGCAGCTACCTTTCTCCAACCGACATTGATTGATGTTTAAATACACGCCGTTGATGGCCGATGTCTTTCTGATAAAAACTTTCCTCTAAATAAACGTTTCTCTCTTATTTTATTTCAATATTGTTTCTTAAAGCGAAACAAAAAAAAAACCAACAACAACAACGAATAATATTGAACAGATATCACAATCCAGTCCACCTGATGGTAATGATACTTTTAGGAAATAGAAGACAGAAAAAATATGGATGCATAAACAAGAAAAGGTAATCCTAAACAAATATAGAAGACCTTGTGAGTGTAGAGGGAAGCCGTTTAAACGATACACCCATACGTGTATTGGAGAGTATCAGCATCCGAATGGGGCAATTACTGAGGAAATAGCCAGGCCAGGATACTCTCATCTCAGTAGCAACAACAAACACACGGGAATAGACTAGGACTATTGTACGATGTAGCACACCCGAACATTCACTATTTCCCTGTATCTATCTTTCTCTATCATTACTATTGTTACATTTACAAACTATTTTATTACATTGAAGAAACAAAAGAAAAACAATTATTATTGCAATGGTAAATTAGATTAACAAACAGCTTGAAAAATCATCCGAGAATTGTCTACGGTTTTAAATTCTAAAACAAATTATCTTGGCACTTGTGTGGAATTTTAAAAATGACAATAGAAATTGTCTTGGCCTACAAATGTTCAATTAATCAACAATTCTAATTTTATCCAATCGAAAATTAACAAAAAAATAATAATAATAAAGAAAAAAAAGAGAAACAAGTAAAATAATTAGTTGTACTTATAGTTGGGCAATTTTCTCTCCCTTATAGTCAGTGTTTGTATCCCGGCCATACCCAATGGACAATACCCAACTGTCATAGTAATTAATAATTAAATACTATAAATATTCAGCAGGACATGCCGGCCATACAAGGTGCGCAATAAATAATTGTTTACGACACACACGAGGTCCGTCATAGTTCTCTGGGTTGGACAGTTTATTTAAATACAAAACAATGATGGACAGCCTTGTTACGTTATCATTACATTTACTCATTTAACTAATTTTGAATTTTCGATTTAAATTAATCCCCATATAATAATACAAATAATAATAGCAATAATAATGATAATAATAATAAAAGGACCACTATTATCATAGTACTCGACTAGAGACAGATGTTGGAACAATTCAAAGAGATTTAATGCCAAGTCATCATACATCAGTAATCGAAATCATTCGACAATCACAAATCACCAATGTCTGGATACATAGTGGTGTGCTTTTGACGATGTCATTCGCTTTTATTAACATCTGAAAGACCGACACTGATCAAGTTAATACCAAAGACAACAACAACACAAGAACGACCCAGGGCGAGGACGCCAACCGTGACCGGTTAAAGAAAGACAGGATTGATAGATCTTCAATAATCATTGATTTGCATCGAACCATCTCATTTATTATCTCTCTCTCTCTCTCGCTCACACACACACACACATTCTCTACCTATAAACCAATTTCCTTGTATTGTTATTTTAAAATATAATAATGTTGACGAATTTCTATCTATCTAATGTTAGTGTGGTATATTTGGAACACATCCTGGTGGACGTCAACCGTCATGACTGAGCGACTAGCTTGATTGATAGATTGTCCATCATAATGGTTGTGCAGAACCATCCATCTAAACAGTGACGGGCTGCCCTTGGCTGTCACACCAGGTAAATGGAAACTCGTTCGATAAAAACCCAAGAAATAGAAAACTTTGAACGAATAATATGCTAAAAATATAGTGTTTGTTAGTTTATTTCTTTTTAATTGTTTTTGCATATTTCTGGATGACTAGACGTCACATTATGAAACATACACGTATATACACCACAGTTGAAGAGAATTATCCTCCTCCAAACCACCTGTCCATGTGAGAAATATGACCTGTTATGATTTATGAACACCATATCCAATACGATTCAATACAATAATTGGAAAATGCTTTATAGCTCGCTTTATTATTATTATTATTACTATTATTTGATGGATTCTCAAATACAGCCTTTGTTTCAATATGCATGTAACAATCTACAACACTTGGGCGGCCACCAATACCACCCGATTCAAATACCTATTGAATTTTTGTGTTACTGTCGATAATTACAATAATAAAATTAACAGTGTTGTTGAAAAATTTCAACTGACACACCTTATAAATTAACAGGAAAAACCTTGATCAATTAAAATAGTTGATTTTAGTCATCAATATATCAAAATAAACAAAATTTTAATGACTATTAACACCTAAATGATAATTGAAGTGTTGTGTATAGTGACGTAAAACTCGAGAAAAATCAACAAAACGGTTAAAAATAATATAATTTTAAGAAAATCCCTGTTATAAATTAGTTTCTGATTTTGTTCCAATATAATCCACATACATACACACAAATATAGACAAACACACATACGACATTTATTAGCTTAGGATACAATATTTCAGTTGTTTCAGAAATCGTTTGTTACAAGGTAACGACTTGTTAGTTGACCGGTTTCACAGCTTTTGCCAAGAAATGTTAATCTGTCGCAAAATCATAATAAAATCTGTTTTGATTTCCCTCTTTGTTTTTCCCTAGTGATATTAAATCAACAATTGTCAAAATAACAATTTCGTAAAAGATAGACGAAAATAAATAGAGAAGAGAAAATCTTTGGGTAAACATGTGGGTTAAATAAAAATGATCATCGACTATGGTCATCATTGTTTTTTTGTTTTTTTTTTTGGTGTTCCAGAGATGAAATTACAAAGGCTTCATCATTTGCAGGTGGTGAATAAGCGAGTGCCGTGTTGTGCTCGGTGTCTGTTTAATTAAACAGCTTAACAGAACCACGAGTGTATCGATTAAACCATTACACGCTGAAAGCCTCTCCATTTACTGTAATCAATAAATAAAAATGGGAAACAGTTAAAGTCAACGTTCTATCACATCCAATTCTAGCTCTTATTCAGTTTTATATCTAGTTATTCCGCTACACAAACATCCTCGGAGAGAGAAAGAGAGAGAGAGAGAGAGAGAGAGAGAGAGAGAGAGAAAGAGAGATGATGGCTAATTTTCTATTATAATAAGATACGATAATGATCATCGACAATTTGATCTTTATATGACATATTATGCAATTTTATACATGAAATTTTGGTATAATTATTGGAGTGTAAGAAGAGAATCTCCAACTGGACATGACTTCAATACAGCCTGTCAACAACAAATGGTTCCCATTTTACTGGAGAAGAATCCGCGAAACAGGACCGTACTCCCAAACATATACAAATTTACCAAGAAATACTCAAATAAATAAACAAAATTTATCGAAATATCAAACAAATCATCAATATTATTGTTTATAGTTCTAATAAAATAAAAGAAATGTTGTAAATTTTGTTAGAGATGAATTTTTTGAATACGTCTCTGTCCTACTGGACAGCCTAGTGTGACAGTCAGGTCGTCATCGATAATGGCTACAGGATATTATCAGCAACTGATCCATAATAGACTTCAAAGGCAGTCAATAATAACAAGAGCCCCTGTTGATTTCAAGAATTCTAAATTGATCTTTACAATTTCACAGAAATTTTCTTTAAAATCAATTATAGTCGTCAAAGTCTTTATCAGCGACCAATCGAAAATTTGTTATCTATCTACGTATATATTTATATGTACCAGAGATAAAGATCCATCTGGAGCAGATAGTCACCCTTGGGGCATCAAACGTGGATCATTCTGCGTCTCTTGTGAATATTTAATCCACCCCAATTTATTAATGACAGGTCAAAAATAACCAAAACTAACCTGAGGCGAAGTCTTTGTTGTTGTTATACCTAGTACACACTCTCTATATACATATAGAGAGAAGCAACAACCGAATAGTATATGTGTGTATATAAACCTGACGGCTTCATCATATCAATAATCCTGGCCGTACTTTGAACATTTTAATAGCAGCACAAGCATACATCTTTGAAATCGGAATGTGTCAAAAACACAATCATCAAATTACTCCTAATTGAAATAAAATAGAAGCAAAAAAAAAAAAAATTGTGAAATATTTTGTTAACCGTGAAGAAGAAAATGCTGTGCCCAAATGGACAGATATTTCTTCCGTTTCTACAATCAGTCTTGATGTCCTGATCAATCCATCATTTGGACACTGCCCACTCAATGTCGTTTGAGTAACATCAGGGAAAAGAGAAATGCCATTATTCATATCGCCTTGGAGCTTTTAAGGATATTACGGTAACGTGGTCCTAGAGAAGGTGCAATTTATACTCTAAGCAACTATACGTTTTTTGTTATACATATATATTTTTTTTAAAGTTGTGTGGCCAACACGTCATTTATAACCGCATTGATTTAAATTGTAATCGTCTTAAAGCAAACTAGAAAAAAAATGATGATTTTCTACCTACAACTCCTCATCATCATCATCATCATAATCATCATCCTAATCGATTATAACTGTGATGAAGACAAGACAGAGACGAGCCAGTTGAATAACACACACACAACTCGTACTAAATATAGCAACGAAAGACGACTGACATTCGGACAGTGACTGATATGACTGAGGTAGTGTTTCTGACAAGATGGATCATGTGCTTCAAGATCGATCATTCATTCGCCAACTTATGCATTGTTTAAATGATGGACATAGACGTCGGCGTCTTCATCTAACACTATTACTTCTACCAATAACCACATCAATACACAATCAAAGGAAAAGTGTATCAAATATATGAAATAATATAAAGAAATTGGTAGAAATTTCAAGTGATGACAACTATGTCAGTTGTCGGTTTTTATCAGTCGGTTCTTCATCTCGCTTTTTTTTTCCTTCTCTCTTACAAGATGTCACCAAGATAACAGACAGGAGATGGTGTTACTGTAATAATGTTCCTTGACATAGTTGTCATTCGGACTGAGTTTCCTATAATAGAGAAAAGTTTTGTTTTCGACCAATAACAGCACAATCATAATACACTTCCTTCCTTTTCCAAAAAGATTCAATTTCGAAAAAATAAAAAATCTATTACAGACGGAAGTCGCACGGTATTCATTTACATATTCGCATAGTCATTGGTTTAATTCTTGTCGTTACATTACAACAACGATGTTAGGAGAGAAAAAAAAAACAGACGAAACAGTTGGTTTGATGGTTTATTCGATGGGACAGATGTGCGTGGGTGCGGCAATAGTGAACTGGTTCGACAATGACGGTTAGAAAGGGGGAAAGAAGAGAGAAGAACTTAGCCACCGTGGGTCTTAAAACTGTCACTGCTAATGGCAGATATCCATCAAGTCATTCAATCACCATCATATGACTCACATACAAACACACACACACACTCACACATGTATATAACTTGACTAACACAAGGGCAAAGGTGAACGATCAACTTTGTTGGAAATGGTTTGGAAGTAGAAGAGCTACTGCTACCGGGCGGCATTGTAGGTGGTTCTTTTTTTTTTTTTAATCGGCTACTATTTCAACACTTCTAGTAAGGGGTAAATAACAAACATCGCTCAAAGCGTTTATGAGATTTTTCTTGTGGCTTCAATTAGGAACAGCTTTCATTCTTATTTGAGCAAACGATAGGTAGTTTTTGAAATTGTTGAATATCAAACTAGGGGAGACGAGAACAAAATTACAAATTTGGATCGCCCGTTATTTGGCAGTTGATCGTTCATTGTGAAATTTATGGAATACTCTGTCTGTTCGTGGTATTTAAGCTTCTAATTATGAAAGTGGACAATAAATTCTGAAACAATACGGCACTGTTTGAAAATAATGATCCCATCTGTCGGTAAAATTGATGGAATTAGTAGTCCGTAACATCTTTTCAAGTCTTGTTTTTTTTTTTAATAAAAAACTAGGTACCTAATTATAGTTTGTGGAATTTAATTGACTTGAAAGACTTTATAGAACACAAATATTGAAATAATAATAAATTAGAAATTAATTATTAGAAAATATGTAAATATTATAAAATAATGTCTATAGATAAAGTTGTAAAATGCTTTATGGTTGATTAATATTTACCAGAAAAATTCTCACTTTTGTTGACATATCGTGTTTGACTATTGGGAAATTTTGTCGATTTTTTTTTATTAAATTCTCAAATACACAGATTAACACAACAAAACAGAACAAGCAGACTCAATAAATTCACCAGGACCGTGTTACAAATGATTGACCGTCAATCGTGATTCATGCAGATTATTGGTTGTGATAAATCTGTTGACGTGGCCATCGCTGGCTGATAGCGATATATTTTATTTACGACATTGATTGAAAAATACTGTACACTCATTACGACATTCCATTAGTCAAATAGCATTTGGGAAAACTGTCTTTTTTTCTTTCTATAACTATTACAAACAACAAATGGTTATTAAAAAACTTGTCGCTAATTAATATCAAAGATTATTATGATCAAGTTGGAACTCTTCTAAACATCATTAAACTAAAAGCTATTTATTCGTAATGATTTAAAAGGAATTTGAGTGAATTTTTTTCAAGATTCAGTGTTGTTTAAAATAGCAAAACGACCACTATCACTGACGGCACTGGTATTCGATTTATGTTTCCTTTCTGTTGAGATTAAAGAAACTTGAACGTTTAAGGATCTGCCCCTTGTAAAATTTCCGTATTATCATTTTTACTAATCTCCCATCTTGTATATATGTGTAATGCTTATACTATTATGATTGCTCTTCTCTTCATTCACACAATATACAAATACAAACTCAGACCGGTATCTTTTCCAGATTGTTCTGATTAATATTGTTTGAAGACCTCACTTTCATCTTTGTAGTTTGCGCTTGAACAGATCACAATCCAACCAACCAAACCGAACCAAACCATCTGTTCTATGTATATGTATAGATGTACTTAAATGTTGTTTAGTTGTCGTCTGTTGTCAATTCAAAATCATCCTTAATTCGAACTTAATTAGTGAGAACGTTTTCTATTCGCAATTATCCATAAGGATAATGAACAAATATCGTGTACATTTCAAATAAATCATTGTTGGATTATGAACAAAACAATTTTGAATCCTTCAACACCCCTTAATAATAAACCGAACAACGAATATTCATGTTCTGACAATGGAAAAATTGCACAATGCGCATTTGGTGCAAAATAGATGATGATGAGTGATGGATGTCGTGCAAGTCTTTTGTTAAACGACGAAACAAAAAAAAAAGATCATAAATCACGTAATAAATGGAAATTTCTGAATTTTCTTTAAAGTTTCCCCGAAATTCTTCTAGAACCCATCAATACAATAACAACAACAACAACAATAATAATGATCATGTTACGTATTTACGCAACAGGTGGGTTTCAGTTTCTGTTACGAACAAAATTTGATCTTATTAGACACAAAACCGAAATCTAAAGTTTATTTTAAAAGAATAGAGTATACCTAACGTGTGAATTTTATTCTTTTGTATGTGTAAATTGTCAAATTTCAATTTTGAGTGATTTGTTGATGTTCCTTCTCTACTAGTGCCTTTTATACTGGCGACTGTTTGCCGCATTATTCGTGCAATAAATCTCTTTAGTGAAAGAAAGAAAAAGAGCCTTCTGTGTCGTTCTATGCAAATAAGTCTTAGTATAGTTTGAGAGACAGACTATATGTGTGTGTATAGTCGTGAGGGGTGTGTAAAAGGGAATTTAACAGCCGTCCCCCGTGATATATGGGGCAGCCGGTGTCAACTGAGTGATGCATGGAGAGAGACCGACCGGCATCTCGGCGGACTTTTAAGGGTAGTTTTAGTAATCATGATAGTTGTTATAAAAGAAATTTCATCAAATAAACACTCAACATAATTGAACAAATAATTCATTCAGTCGTTGTGTTTTGTTTTTTTTAAAGAAAATTATTGTAAATAGTCAATGATTATCCTGAGGCTAGATGGACTACTTTGAATCTTGGTGGATTTATTTATTTTATTCTTCTTTTTTTTGCTACCTTTGTGTTTTTACTGGGTAGATATTTGGCTGGAGGGTGTAAAGGCGCGCACAAATTAAAATCAGAAATTGCATCAAAGCAAAAATAGGAAAGCGAATGCTTTTGTGGAAATGTTATATATATAGGTATATAGAAGCCTACGTATTTATCGAGATGTCAAAACATGACACATACACACTAACATACAGAAAGAGAGGAAAAATAGTCCCTGATGAAGTTAAGAATTACATTACGTATTCAATTATTTCCTTTTTGAATATCAAAATGTTTTGCATTTCTTTTGAGATGAAAGACCACACTGTTAGTATATAGCGAAACAGAAAAATCCATCTTTGTAGAGATCACAAGAGATCGTTATTAATTTGTAAATAAATTGTAATAAGCTTTTTTCTAAATGAATCTATTTGATATTCCATCTATGAAATTTGATGTTACCAATGTGCAACAAAATCTTTGACTATTGTGCAAATGTCGGTTGCATTATATCAGTTTAAACAATGCAATTTTATGCGTGGTCGATCAAAAACATCTAAACTAACTTGCTAATTACCGAACCAAATCAGCGTGCAAACTCCTCATTTACATATAGGTACATGTACATACAAAACATAATAATGATTAAAATATTAATTAGGTAGGTAATTTGTTGTTGTTGTTATTTTCCAATGGAATAATTGTTTCAAATGATGATGAAAATCGAAAATAATCACCCTATTTAATTATTTATTAGTTTCGATTAAATTTTTTTTTTTGTTGGAATTACTTTCCCGACAGGATTTATGAGCCGGTTGTGTCCATTTCCAGGACCTTTTCCCCTCTTGTATCTTATACAAACCAATCGTTATAGAAATTGGAAACCATAGCGAAAGTTTTGTGCAAAACAGGCACCCGGCCGTTCCAAGTTCTTTGTTCTATTTGTGTCAGAAGAAAAATGAATTATTAGTAAAGTAAACGAGCAATAAATCTCGATTCCTGTCAGTCATTGTGATTTGGCATGGAATAGGTTGCCCGTTTCCTCTCTCTATTTTCTAGATGGATAGACCGTAGTATAACACTATTGACTTAAAATTACCTATATAGATTGCCAGTTGTAGCACACACAAAAAAAAATCATGTGTAGAAGTCCGTCATCACTTACCTGTAATAGAAGAAAAAAATCAGATTTAAATAAAAACGAAAAAGTAAAAATCAATTAAAATGTGGTGTTTCGGTGGTTTGACAATGATTTATTTCGCTCGAATGGCTGGTGAAATTTATGCAAATCAGTACTGCAGTTCGTCCGTCTTATTCAGTCCAATTCTAGCATATATTTTTTTCTTTTTATTTTAATTGGTTAGATTCTACCTTTTGTTACAAATTCGTATTTTAGTTCTCATTTGAATTTTACAAAGACATATTGAAAGATTTGTTGTTTGTTCAACATTCTCTGTCTGTTAATGCCAGAATTCAGAACGATTTTTAAAATATTATCATTAATTATACGTAAATAGTCGATCTATGAATTTTACTTAAGTCTGTTGTTGAATATAATCAACACAAAAGACGGGGATGTATCGATAAACCAAGAGGGTTGCCGAATGGAGCGTGCTACAACAAACGGTCCAAGAATTACAGTCTCTACACGATTCGTTTCAGGTATATTTAAAAACGCAACACGATCAGTACAATAGACGAATTAAAAAGGTAATAAATCTCAGATTTGTATATAAATAAACCAAACAACCCCTCTGAAAATGTTTGATCAAACAAAAAAAAAAAAAAGAAAAGAAAGAAATTATTTAACCCTGTATGGTGAATTTTCAGCAAGATTTGATGCAATTTGGTGATAAAATTCAAGAGTTCAGGTAAATTTCACAGATGTTGCGGATATGACATAAAAATTTTAAGGGGTCGTCGTCATAGTAGAAAGAAAGAACAGGGGAACTTCATCCTCCTATTTCGGACGTAAATCACTCAAGATGCTGTCGGTGGAGAAGATTTGCGACTGTTAGACATGCCAGGAACAAAGCTAAAAGAATTAGCAATCAATGGCCATATTTCACAGTTTCAATGCATTTATCAAAATGTTTCACGGGGATATGTTGAGAAAGTTTTTCTGC
Organism: Lydus trimaculatus; assembly: GCA_037414755.1. Taxonomy (NCBI): domain Eukaryota; kingdom Metazoa; phylum Arthropoda; class Insecta; order Coleoptera; family Meloidae; genus Lydus; species Lydus trimaculatus. The sequence goes on along the minus strand of JAZBGY010000061.1, from coordinate 52,551 downwards.
TGATTGTTAAAAATTCGAAAATAAAATAATAGTGTGAGAGTGAGAGGGGATCAGTAGAAGAAACTATTCACTTTTTGTTAGTAAGTTTAATAAAATACGTCGATCAAAAGGTCATCTAGGATATGTATATTTTATAATCTTTTTTTTTATATTCTTTTGCAAATGTGATATATCTATAGGAAATTTCTATCTTTCGCTATTTTGTCGGTTTGATCATATTGTCATAAATCTATCTATCCATTAATTAAAAACGTGTATTGTGTGTGATTTCCCTCGTCGTATAAGTCACGTCTAAATTCAGAATTATGACACAGATGTCCTACAAAACATTGACACCGTCGTCCTGTCGCACATTAGATATTCTGAAATAAAACAATAAATTATTTGAATGGTGGCTGGATTATGAGTTGCCTCACTTTAGAAATCTTCCATCTAATAATAGTAGTTCGTACCGATACCTATATACCATAGAATTCTGTTAGGTTCTTCGATAATTTACAATAATGTCAAATTGACAATAACAGACTTAATATTTACGTAAAAACACGGGGGTAGACTTGTCAGAAAATCAATTTTCTTTCAACTTTTCGGTAACACACACACACCACATCGAAGCGATAAATTCTCAATTGACGGTCAGTTTTATTTATCTGTTCCATAACAATATTTCTTGGAGATTTGTTGGTTTCTCGTTTTTTTTTATTATTATTAAAATCCCACACATTACGGTGAATCATAAATGATAAATCGTATTGTCGTCAATCAATCGTCATGATCCTGTTGTTAATCAGACTGATATCAAACTCTATGGAAATTCAACAGCATCCTATTGATTACCAATTATTGGTGGTAGTTTTTTTTTGTGAGTGAGTGGGAAATAAAAACCGAATTTTAATAACATATGCGATAGAGATGAAAAAATATCAAAATCTATATTATAATATAAAATACAACTATATGCGAATTATAATCCAATAATATCAGTACCAAAATAATAAATAATCACAAATTACACACTATTACAATATATAATCACGTTGTTATTACGATAAAATTTTATTACTGTGGCTACGAAAAATGTTACCATCATTCACTATCTATGCGTATCCATAATACTTCCAACGGATTATCACAAAAATAATAATAATAATGATAGGAACAAAAAATTGATTAACTATCATCGACTATAATTATTGACGATGTCAAATATAGGTAGTTGCTACTAGAAGAAAAATTCCAAAGACCGGTTCCAACCATCAACTTTAACATATATTTGTACTTGTTTATGGAAAACGCATCGCATATAGGTATAGATGATACGGTTGGATTTTTCTCAGAAATTTCCGTTTACTGTGTGGGAAATTGTAGATTTTCTAAAAATATCGCAACAATACAATCGATAAGTGTCGTCCGAACTATCGACAGACTAGATACTAATACAAACCCCAGCCTGTCGATCCAACAACACTTCATTGTTTTTAGTGTCTTTCTATCTATTATTATGAACATTTTCTGCATGCGCTTAGTAAAATAGAACATAACACTTTTGACATGTCCATTGATAGATAAATAAGTTGATGGCTTCCACCGTTCGACAAGTATTGATGATGATTTTCAATTTTCAACAAATATTAAAACTATAAAACTAGTGTATTTTTTCATTTAATCGGTATCGGTTTCGGTAAGATACAAGACTTTGGACTGGCTATAACGCGGCAGTTACCACATCGTAATTTCCAAGTTACGATTCGGAATTACTCAGTTCACGCTCTCTCTTTCTCTCTCACAAGGATGGAAAAGGTAATAAAATATCTATTGGCCACTAGAGATGATCGAATAGAAAAAAAAAGAGAATAAAATCTTATTCCCTTTCGTTCGATCTAAAGAATCAATTTCGTTCAGATTCTAGACGAGTGAAAGACACAAAAATTTGTAAGAAAGTAACTCTTTTTCATGGGGTTGTTTACATGTTCGCCGACACAAACCTAATAAATTATAGCCCGCCTCTTCTATACACTCTACTTAGTTAGTTGTTGATACAATTTCAAGACTAGTGTTTCAACATGTCACCTTGGAAGTTTCGTCTAAGAAATCTTCAACTTATCGAGATATATACCCAAAAAAAAAGAATCTATTAAATAGATTTATAAATTTTTGGTACTTTTTTTTGCGTTCTGTCTTCTATCTGTTGTCTGTTTAACCAGTTTTATATTGCATCGTATTTTATACTTTTTGGTCATTCGATTTATTTATTGTCTAGTAAAAATCGATAGCTGACGTATCAACATAAATTGCACCTTAAAATGTCAACCGTAAATCCGTCCATGCTAATTTCACGTCACTGGTTTTTTCTCCTTTTAACCGCTGTTGTTGTTGTTGTTGTTGTTGTTGTTGCTGTTATTGTCAGATTCTTTAAATCACCACAATACCGAATTTCTCCTTGGATTTTGCAACAACCCACTTCTAGCTCTAACTGTGAACTACAATGACTTAAATCAATGAAAATGCAGGGCTATTGCAATTATACAGAACGTCCCACGTAAATGAAACCAATTTTTGACTTATGAGACAATTAAAATTAAATGGGGTCCTAGAAAGCTTTGTAACGGAAATGCAAATATAGCGAGTCAACTATGACTTGATCAACTCAAGTACCTTAATTTAATAAATTATCATAATTAAGCAATAAAAATGAGAAATGTTTATCTTAATTATTATTAAAATATAATTCAATCCATTATTGCTATATTAAATGACAATCTCCAACTTTCACCAAAATAAAGACCTGGTCATCGTACAGAGAATCAAATTACAATGGAAATTGAGATGTTGGTAGATAAAATCAATGGTCATGGTAGATTCAGAGATTGATCGTTGAAAGATTTTCAGCAACTATAACGAAACCTATTTCTTTTGTCCTTCTGGTCGTTTTATGCAAGTCTGAATAGACAGATTTATGACTAACCTAAAATCAAGTCAGTCAAGCCAATTTTGGTTCAGTATATTCCATGTTACATATAGCGCTTGAGTGAAGATAATGGGAAAGTGGTTCGTTGTATAGAAACAAATTAGAAGGTCGTCCTTTTAACACGTCTTGTAATTCGACCACTGCCAATTCCAGTCCTTCTGCTCACAATCAGATGAGTTCCAAAGAAGCAGAAAGTACTAACTACCCGCCGCTCTAGACAAATTATCTTTATACTACTTGCTTGCTCGCATCTGATAAATTAATTTTAGTCATTTGAGACCGCCTGTATAATTGCTAATTAATACAGAAATTTGTTAAGTGGTAGCTGCTGTGTTGTTGTATCAGCATGAACATTTAAAAACTACAAAAATCCGGTCTTCTTCTGATAAATATGCAAGTGGAGGTCATGAATCGTATAGAAATTAATTGGTCAGAAAATTTTTACAAACAACTTTCCAAATATAAACAACGGCAATTTTCAGTAGAAGTAATTATCAATCAGAACCGGAATTGAATTGTTTCGTTATTATTTATGTAAACGAATCAAAAGAACAAGTACGTACCTATATAGGAAAAAAATTAAACAAGAAACACTATAGATACCATTATCCCAAATGACGTGTGCCGACCAAAACGATAATTAATAGCATCTGACATGGATTATTAAAATCCAACTAATTATCGTCAAACTTCCGTTGTAGTATAAATGAGCTGTCGTGATCTTGACGTATTCTTTAGTTAGATGATTTTTAATTATAACTATAGAGTAGAGTGTTCGTAGATGAGAGGCAATATTTGACATTTTGAAGCGACGATATGGCAAAAGAGACGTCTCTTTTTTTTTGTTTTCTTTTTGTTTGTTTGTTTTTTTCCTAAATACTCTTCAATTCACTCTATATAAGAGAAAACGTCGGCTATATGGTGTAAAAGACGTTTTTCTCTTTACTATGTGTATTTCATCTGCGGATGAGGCATATCAGTTACCGGTAAATCTCGAGTATTTCTATGTAGAGAGAAAGCCAGAAAGAGACAAAATTATTTTCCACTTTGATAACCACAAATCTGGACTTTATATGAAAGTGTGTGTGTGTGTGTGTTTGTGTGCGTGCATTGTGTTTGGTGAAAAAGAAGATTCTTAAATATGATGAAACAAACGTATAGGCATTATGAAAAGTTCTTTTCTTTTAGCTACATGGGAAAAAAATCGCTGAAACCATTTCAGCCCATTCCACAAAGTATTCAACGGGTAATTTGTCCTGATGGGGCTGCTGTCAGGGAATAGCCTACGTGTCGAGAGAAGGAAAGGTCTGATAGTCCCGGAACTCGATAAATGTTAATACCTCAATATGCAGTATATTTGCCACGGGTTGAAATGATAGCTATTAGGGGTGACAAAGATAGAATATAGGCTTCATTAGATATAGGGGATGTTTAACAAAGATTGTATATGATTATAGAAAGGATCAACGACAACTATAGATGACAAACATGCCTCAAGTTTTCTTAATATCAACTCTACTTTACTTATTAGTGTCAAGTTTGTGTTTATTTAAAATGAATAGCCTTACGGTCACAATCTCGTATGTGATGGCAATACTTACTTATTCGACAGATTAACAACTGCATTTAGTTAAAATCAACTGTAAACAGTTGAATTTGAACGACTTTTTTTGGTGGACAGATCATATGAATAGATGGGAACATGCAAACATCACACCATCACTCACCCATCTGACAGATGGACAGACCGGCACAGTCTGTCGTAAATCAGTCGCACCTGAGACAGACTACAAGGCCCAACTGTCCTGATAATAGAGACATATGTCGTATAATTGCAGTCTAATTACCATACGGAAATCCCCACGAAATATCTAGGAACTCTCTCACCAATTACATATTCTTGTATTATATGGTAATTGAATCGATTTATGTCAAGTATATGGGAACAATTTGCTGATAATTTGTCGCTACTTATAGCGATTTTACACACACACACACATACACAAACACATACAAAAAACTGGAATAATAACAGTTTAGTAAGGGCTTGTTTGTGGATATACAGGAACTCTATTGATATGGAGATGCGCCTTATGGGGGTTGGTTGGTAACGCATGTGAATAGTTTCAAGTGTTGTCGGTTTCGGTAATCGGTCCACAAAATTGATCAAAACACAAAGGACAGATTCATTTTCACAATTTCCTATCTACACACTCTTTAATATACACAACACAATAATGTATGTATAAACATAAACAAATAAAACAGGTGAATATTAAATGTAATTTAGCTAGTTGTTAAATACAGTCAAGTACTATTTTATAATGTTAGTGACAGTGCTAGAAATCTAATCCAACTACCACCTACTTAGTTGAATCGTGAATAATTAATTCCAACATTATTCTGTATAGTGTAATGAATTTTCTTTGAATGGCATTCCAATTACATGTTTGTTATTATTATTGTACACTTTTCAATCATTTTTATATGATAAGTACTACTACCCACCATTACTGATAATTTTCAATATAAATCAAATTTGCCATTTATTTTAATGTTTTATTATTTTAATAATAATAACAATTATTATTATTATAATGATAATAATAATTTTAAATTTTCGTAACGTTCAGTATTGATCATTAGTGCATTACCATGTTGATACCGGATTCCAATCTCGGGTACAACAAGTCTCAATGTGACAGTGTGTAATGTCTTTAGGCGACAGACGTTGTTAATTGGCAGTTCGTTGAGTGAAGGATCACATGTAATCTTAAGGTGGACGATAATGGTACCATTTCGTCGTCTTTAAAACAATCTTCCCACTCACTTACTCTTTTATACCCATATCTTAACAAAAACCAGTTCTTCAAACTATTTCCATCTTTCTTTATTAAGAAATGCAAAAATGCAGTTATCGGTTTTGAGTCGCCATTGCAGTAGCGGTACCAACAACAACAACAACAACAACAACAACAACAGCGACAACATCATCTTGGAAGCAAGATGGATGATAATATTTAATTAACTCACTCAATTGAAAATAGTGAAAATCTAAAATTTTACTCAATTTCCCCCTTTATCATCATCATCAACATCATCATCATCAAAGAGGATGAAACTAATTAAAACATCAAAAGATCTGTCCGTTGGCTGGTAGCAGTAACGTCCATCCGTCTCTATGTTATTGTAGATTGAAATGTCGTGTGACGTCCGTCAAGTCCAGAAACATGGGTAGGGAGGTAGGTAGGGTTGAAAATACAACAGGAATAGAAGCAGAAGGGGGGTTGGTTGGGGTGTTGTCGCTGCCCGGGCAGACGTCTTTTGACCTGAGCGTGCATTGCTTTGAGCCACAGACTGATCGATCGGCGGCACTGACGCTGACGGGAGACGGACAGCTCAAAAGTGGGATACTTCAAGTAAATGGTTAGGTATAGGGGGGTGGGGAATGTTGCGACGCCAATGACTTTTGTATCCCCAATGTCGATATAAACTCCGTTCAACTCTCTAATACCGTATAGAACAAATAAAACTATATATACTAGACTTAGAATTCGAAAGACAGGTGCATCTTGATTCAATCAACACAAAAAGTTTTACAATCTGACACAATAACCTTCTAGATTTTCAATTCTCGTCTTTTTTTCGTCTTTTTATTATTATTATTTTCGGGTTAGCTCCATTAAATCCAATCAAGGTACAATTTACTGTTGGCCGCAATAAAACAGATCCGTATCCGTAAATTACACAGTAAAAACAATCAAGATTCGTTCATCTAACTTGTTACCCCTGTCTCGTCTATTAATATAAGCCTCCAATTTTTTGGTCGACTATATTTAAACGACATAAAATTGCTATACTGGAGTCTAATTTTGCAAATCATATACCGGCGTACAATTCAGATTCATAAGACGAAATTGGAAGATGGAAAAATCGAAAAAAATCCACGAAAACTGGAAGGTTGAAAGTATAGTAGACATATACGACAGGTACCCTGTCATTTTACAGACGATCAAAGAATCGAAGATGTGGTGTTATTGGGTAATAAAATCGTTTTATAGCAGATTGGCGGACACTCAAGACAACACAGCAGCAATAATAGCGGTAACAGTGGCTTTGACTCGTTAAACAAAACAACCAATATGTGTTTGTTTAAATTTTACAAAGTTCATATTAAACATAATAAAACATCTTAAAAGTGAAAATAGAAGAAATTCGAATGACTCACGGAATTCGTTTATTTTTATTTTCCTCTTTGTTAAATTGGTATGAATGGTGGTGACGATGAATGGGGGGGTTTATGTATGGTGAGTACAACTATTGGACTCACGCACACGCTTCAGGCCTGATATCGACCGAAAGCACGCGGTCGTGTTTCAAGCACGCCTGAAAAACTGCCTTATAAACAGTTTTTCTCTTTTTATCTACTTTAGTGTCACTTTAATTGTTTCTCACTGAATTGATTATTAATACTGAGGAGCAGAAAAAAGAAGACGAAATGATAACCAAGAAGAGAATATCTGTAAGTTTAATCAATCATTCAAACTATTTACAATATATATCTATCTTTATTTAATGCGTACGTTATAATACAAATATTCGAGTGGTTCTTTATTTATCATATAGATAAAGAGTATAGGGTATATGTATAACAGAGTTAATTTATCAGGTGTCAGGTTGACAATGGTCATCAGTTCTAGTCGCGTGACATTTCGTAACAACTGCAACCTATCTATCCAATTTCAAAATAGAAAATGTCGATTTATTTCTGTTTTTTTTCTTTTTGTTGGTGTATGGGTTTTCCAATAAACATTATTCGTTTTTCATTGTTTGTAATAAAAACAAAAAAGGAAGAAAAAAAAGAAAAACTCCAAATTTGTTGTAATTTAAATAAATAATGTTTGGCCAGCGGTAGACTATAATTGAAAATATCCCATAAAATTTTTAATTGCCTACAAAATCGTTTTTCATTCATAAAATATAAGGAGTACACGTCCCTCTATAATCTTGAGCTATAAAACTATTTTTTAACACATTTTTTTTTTTACTAGTCTCTCTTAATCAAAAAACAGTAATTTCCATGTTGTTCTTTTAATGATGACATTTAATATCTAATATGTAGATAATTCCTAGAGAATTATTTATTTAAATGAAAACGTTGAAAAATAAAAATCGAAATAAATATTGCCTGTTAATTTTTGTCAACAATTACTCAACAAATTAATGATCAAACAACAATTAATTTACAAAATGTTGCAAGTTGAAAAATATAAATCGTTGAAATTTATTATTGAAAAATTTTTTCCACATAATTATTTAGTTTATGTTTCCAATTTACTTTTCAACGTCAAATTAATCACAATTTTTGATATGTTAAACATATTCAAGTCTATATTTAATCTCTACCACCAGAGGTAACCAAATTTCCGTGTAGATTAAACAAAAAAAATGGTAGTTAAAAAAATCGGTATATTAACCCACTTTTTTCCCCAGTGTTCCATTATTGGAACAGCCTACAACTTTGTGATTACCAAACGGAGCTTGCAATTCACCGATAATTCTTGCTAATCAGACAATGGCACTTTTAATAATTTCTTTGATTAAAAACAGGTTAATATAAAAATTTATCTTCCAGTAATTTGAAAAAGTTCGAGTCCACCACCAGAATTCGAACTCGGAACATCTACTTACCGCACAGATGTGTTTCCAGATACAACACAAAGCTACTTATCTACTTATGGATGTTTTAATATATTTTCGCAGCAATTCAGCGAAACGAATATACATTTGAATAGCATATTCTTTAGTGTCGACAAAAGATTTTACATCGAAATAAAATACTAATAATATCGTTCAATAAAAACCAACTGACTATCGCATTATTGAATGGCCCTTGTACTTATAAATAAATAAATTAATTAATTCATTGGTTCAGCGATTACAAGAAGCATTAACAATTCAAAGACGCGCAGTACTGGAGGCATACAGTGTTTAATTTGGCCACTAGGCTACTATAAGCGAATGGGTGGATTGAGCGAAAAGTTTCGGGAACATCCCTACGGTGTACATTTAAATTGTTACAAACCATTGCCAATCACATCGCGGCAATACTTTTTTTCTTATTAAATAATCGGATAGGCAGTAATACTTAATTGTTCAATTCGACAATAAGATCAGGTTTATAGAAGAATTTGCGTCCATTATTAAACATAACGAAACATCTATTTCCTATATAATTAATTATTATCATTTTGATATCTATTTAAACGCCAAATAAACGCCATTAAGGTATGTTCACAATACGCAACACTATACAGGCGCAGCTGGTGCTAGAATTGCATCTTGTTGCAATACTATCGTATACTCAACTAATCTCACAATCAATAAATTGAGATTAGTTCACACTTAACATTGCAATTAGGATCATTAGATGATGGTTAAGTGAGAAAAAATTAAATGTTTGTAACTGTTGGAAACTAAATTGAACAGAATGGCGTCCTAATTATCTCAATTAGCACTTTATCGTACGGTACAAAAAAAAAATAACTTTATTGAGCGTTTCAATGGAAATTCTCATTTTGATAATCAAAATGAAAAGTTTAGGTATTTATTAACAAAATAGTTATTTCAACCGAACAAAGGACAGTTTAAGAGTAAAATTCACATGATTTTTTAATATTTAAAACTTACTATTAATCTGTAATTAAACTCAGATTAGCGATGAGTGTAGATGGTATTAACCTTACGTTTAAGCTAAGCTTTTCAAAGCTGGGATTGAAGTAAATGTGAATATGAAATCAACTGACAATGCGATTAACTATAAACTGAAAAGAAGTAGATAATAAAATCTAAATACTAATCTGGGGAAATCCAAACTAAGAAGAAATAAAATATTCATATGAACGTTCTGCATTCTTATTTATAAGACTATAGAAGTATGTAGTCATAAAACTTGTTGGATACCGATGCCTGCATCGATTGTCGCTTTCCCTACTTGTACTACAACCTACTATCTTCTTCGGAACAATTGTGATAAACGTCTAAACAGCATAATTTTACCCTTAATTAATAATCTAGATTATGTTAAATAAAACAACAGATTTAAATATTCCTAATTTAAATAAACAGAAGAATGAAGGCTTTGAAACATTGATAAAGTCCAATAAAAATTCAATTAATCATTTAATTTAATTGTTGATAATCTGGCATTAGAAAAATCAATTGAATATATCAACACCTGTCTTTCTTGTTAATTTTAATTACAAAAGTGATGAGTTTTAGATCATTTTTTTAACTAACCGTAAGACTCACATAAAAAAGTGGGTGAAATTGTTTTATATAAACAAATCGAATATGAAGTAATGTAATTGTAATTATTTAACTATAAATGACAATAAGATAAAAAAAAATTGTTGAAAACTTTCAAAATTAATTAATGATAATAAATAAATCAATGACAATTTTGTTGTTGTTTTTTTTCCATGATTATTATTAAACAAATTTCTATACCTGAGAAATCTAATTTTGCAAATCGTCTACAATCAATTTTATCGACAAATAAATATTCAAAATGGCTGCCTTTCAAATAATCAAAATATTTAGCAATAAAATCCACGACTTTGTGATAAATAAATTGTTTAATAAAAAATAAATAATAAGAATACTATTGCAATATCTATAACAATTGCTTACAAACAATCGATTCGTTATTAAATTTTTTAACAAAAATAAAATAAAAGATGAATAAATAAAATCAAATAAAATGTTTAAAAATAGTAACACTCTATCTAACAGAGTTTTAGTCGTTTATTAGGGAAATGTCTTTTGATTTATTGGCCTGTTTTGAATTGTGCCAACGCTATGACTCTATTTTTATTATAAAATCAAAAAAAAAAAATATTTATTCTTTCCAACCTTTAAACTGGACGATTTGTCAAAATTTCAACAATTATCCATCATTTAGATATAATTTTTAGTTTATTGAAATACCGCAATCGAAATATTAAAAAAAAAAACATGTTACTAGGTAAGTTTCGAACTAGATATTTTTAATCTATAAATTCAGCAAGCAATAACATTAGTATAACACTGATAGTAATATGACATGTAGTAAGAATTTGCTGTAGGTGGTTGAGTAAGATTAAAGTAGCACAATCTGTGTCACATCTATGTCATATCAGTGAGCTTTTGATATTTTGTGCTTTATACTCAATAATATGATGGTTAAGTTTCGTATTAGAGGAAACACTTGAGATTTTCAGAAAATTTAAGAATTCTGGATCGTGCAATTGCACTTTCTTAAATCAAATGATAGATTTATTATAGAGAAGCTCTGTCTACTTCGGTTTAATCAACTTGACTTCAAGAGTTAAAACGACAATATTAAGACAGTATTTTCTGTCACTGTCTACTTCACATCGGATACGTTTGGTTTGAAAATTACTCAGCTAGCGTGATTTCAGGTTTTCGGTGAAATTACTTACCTTAATATTTTTGGAAATCTATACAATTTTAATTAGTTTCTTAACAATTATTTGATAATAATCTTGAGTTATTAATAATTTCTAGAAAATTATATGGAAAATATGTTTGGAATTTTTGATTTTCAACTCTGAATATTTAACATTTTTTTTTGATATATTCAAAATGATTAGGAAATCTGTTATAATAAAATAAATAAAGACTACTACCTATAGGTATGTTTAGGTATAAGTAAGTTTACTGCATCTGTCATCGCATTTCTCTCTATTTCTTACATCAAGAGAAAAACTAGAGAAAGAGAGGTGGGAAAAAAGAACGAAAAACAACCAAATCAGCTATAATTAAAATGTAATAAATTTCATCTTATCTATGGTATTTTTCAGTCAAGATTTACGATCAAAACTAATTAAAATCTTTCACTTAAGAAAAACATACCTGGCGGTATACTTTGGCTATATTTCCATTATTTTCATCAAGAGAGAAAAAAAAAATCAAAATAATTCGATAATTTATGAAAAAATTTCAATATTTTATACGGCAATAGTTTTTTTGTTTATTTATATTTAGATTGTTTGGCACAATTTCAATAAATAAAATTGGTGAACATTATACTCTAGCATATAGAAGAGACATATTTTGGAAAAATTTCATTATAATCCACTGAAAATCTATTTGAAATTCGACCACAATTTCCCGGAAACACAAATCGAAATAAATCATCATGTATTTTTTCCTGTTTAAGATAATCCCCCTCATACACACTAGTTGGTTTTATAAACGTTTAACACCTGTCTATTGCCATTTCAAAAAATACGAACAGGTTCTATTTTAAAATAGTCGTAGTAATTAAGTTTACGGTAGTTGAATTCATCATGATTTGATTGATTTATTTGTAAAATTTATGATTTTTTTCCAAAGTGTGTCATAATGATTTAGTGGAGATTTCTACAAATTTTTTTCCTTGATTTTTAATGAGAATTAGGACAACTTTTATTACAATTATAGAATGTTTAATTAGTCTAGGTGATTTATCGAGAAATCTCATTAAAACCGACTTTCCTATGTACACAAACATTTAGTTTATTATTTATAACAACAAAACTATGCGCTTTTTATTGTTAAAATCGTAAAATTTCCAAAAATAATAAATAAAAACAACGTGATTACAAGCACAAAATACCTCTAGTAAACAACAATTTTTATTGTCGTTTTTTTCTCTGATTACAACAACAACAGAACACACACACATATCGCTTTTCAGCGGTTTTCAGGTATACTGAAAGTGAAAGCGCGTTTGTTATAAATCGTGTGCTGCTGCTGTGTGTTGTTGGGAAGCACATGTTCCGGAGAGGCGCGTCTCTCACCAATGATTTTGCGCATCGGTTTTCCAAACTTTCAAGAATACTCCAAAAAAAAAAAAACAAAAACAAACATAATAACAACTTACATTTCATCCTTTTGGGACAGTCCTGTTTACGTCTCGGCATTTTGCCACCAGTCCCTCGTTGTTGTTTTGGTTGCAAAATAGTCGCCACCTCCAATGTTGATAATTGACCAAAAATTACCGAAACAAATATTGAATAATCACAAAAAACATTAGAATTGGCCAAGACACTTTAGCCCACTAGTTTTTCGTAACGGGAAAATCCTGCATTTTTCTTCTATTTTTTTTTATTTTTCACTTAATTCTTATTATTATTATTATTATTAGAATTAACCAGGATTTTAGGCTAATTTACTAAAATCACCATAAACACCATAACAACACAATCAGATTGTTTGAAAATAATCATTTTAGAGAAAAGAAGAGGCAAATCATCACTTATTGTTTGATTATTATTATTATTATTACTATTATTTTCAGGAAACTGGTCACAGAGTGGACAAGTTGGCGCGAATGCCGCGGCACTGATTACATTAACAAAACGAAAGACGTCTTTCTCGAGCTCTGAGCCTCCGTTGACTGAGTGACTGACAACGCGAACACAGCTCTGTCCCCCCACTACTACCTTACACACACACACACACACATCTATATACACATACACATATAGACAGGGAATTCTGAACAAACGACAATCGGCGCAATGTTTCGTCAGGTTGTAGCGCCGGCGTCTACTACAATCTAATTTTCAACTATCTCATTCTATCATACAGTCATTCTATAGGAGATTTGTTGTTTGACGTATGTCGATGATCTAGTCGTGTTGTGTCAAGTTAGCAGGAACGCATCTCTCAGTTTTCACACAACCTCTTCAGGAAAAGCGTTTGGAAATACTAGAAGCAACGAGGCCGACGACGACGGCATCACAATAACATCTCTCTACTACAATCATAATAATAATAATAATAATATGTATCTTATGTGTGTACAAAGGGCATCTAGAAAGAGATGGACATGGCTGCAGTGTGTAGAATGTGCCGAAAATTATTGTAGTAGAAGAGGAGAGTAGAGCAGATAAAGTAGGATGTGTGTACGGTGCATGTGTATGTACTCCTAATGCGCAACTTCATGGTCAGTTTGACAGGTGGGCGAGGTCTTGATTGGGTGACGCCTACTTTATGATCTCGGCCTCTCGGCGAGGTCTAGCCTTGCTACGGAGGCAGAGATGTGTCAATACAGAAATTCTATGCATATTGTTATGCTTGCTTTGTTATTATTATTATTATTGTTATTATTATTATTATTATTAACATTTTTAGACGTATTGTTAAATATTTTTATTTAAAATGAAAGACTGAAACCATACATATTCTTGTATTTCTCTACTTTTAACGTGCCACAACACCTGTTGTTACGGTGCTAAAAAAAGTTTAATAATTCATAACCTATGGTTCTCAAACTTTTTTAGAAATCGCACTCATTTTTATATCATTACTAAAACAAAACAACCATTCTTAGGGCTAGCATTGATAAATCGTGACATCGTTATCTACGGGTTTGTTGGCGTAAATATCTAATTAAATTATTATTATTATTAATGGAAAAAGTAATTCGGGAGTTGCTTTTTTCTATGGATCAATTTTTTCAAACGCTATATGCTTATTTATTGTTGTTTGATTTTCAAATAGGGCTACAGTGTAATAAAATACCATTTCTATACGTAATAGCCCTCTTTAAAACCACCAACATTTATGACTCGAAAGATAAGGGCCATTTTGTGTGTGTATATGTGTAGGTAGAAGTTTTAGTTTTATCTAATATATTACCTACAATAGATAAAATAACAAAGGGGAGCATAGTTGAGATTTCACATGTGTACGAAAAATCAACCCCTAAACCATTTGTTTAAAATTTAGTGTAATTTTTGAGAAAAGTATTATTTAAAAATAATTTGTTTCTTTCGGATTCAAAGAAGGCATTTTGATCATTTTCTAAATTAAGGGAAAAATAGGGGAAGCTCAACAAATGTTCTAGTTTTCCTTTGATATACCTACAAGGAAATGGCGCTAACACTCAATCTTCTAGCCCACTGGAAAATAAGTTAATTCCCAAATAAACCACTATTAACCAAGCAATCTGTCTATGAGAATATTTTCGAAATCTGGATTGGCGGAAGAGTAGTTTCTCACGTTGTCTCCAATAAACCACTTTTCCATCAGATCACACAGTTGCACATTAACATTTCTGTGCATCTGAAACCTTGCTTGAAGACTCAATAATAGAATTCCCAAAAAATGGCTCATTTTGTTATTCCATACTCAAATTGTTAAGATAGTCTCAATAACACCTGGTAGGGGCAGCCTTTAAAGGTATTCCTGAGGGCGGCAAATACGCTCGCTATCGCTTTGAGTGTAACACTCTGATTATATCAAATCGTTTTGATCATGCGTACTAGCGTACAGAAATCCGCTACTTATTTATAACACAAACAAAACTGTGATGTAAACGTTTTTAATTTTCGTCATTATTAGTTACAAAGGTGAACATATTTATTTGTTTATTTATTTATTGGTCAATTTTATTGTTGTTATAATTTTTGTTCTCTCTCTCTCTCCCTCTCTCTTTCTGTATCTATCTATCTATCTATCTCTATGTCTGTTTATTTCAATTTTACGATTATATAAATGGCCATCAATTTCGGATGATATTTGAAAAATCCATTTTACACACCATAAACCAATAACCGATTTAATTCCCCACGTGCATCATTTTTATGTCTACTACTCTTACATCAATTCCACAATAATAATTTATTGTCTTTTTGTATCCTATTCATATACTAGATATACATATACATTAGTACATATACATACGTATAAATACATAATTAAACTATTAATAAAAACAAAAACATTTCAAAGGTAAAAAAAAGTGGTGTAAAATATCTATCTAACTGTCAATAATTTAAGATTTATTATTTAGAAAGTATTGAAGGAAAAAATAAAAGTGATTAATGTTATTATTATTATTATTATTATTATTATTATTATTATTATTATAATTATTATTACAATTTAACCTAATTTTTTGATTAACACTATATTGTTATTAATTGCCCAAGTTAATATGTGTCTGTATGCTGTTTTTTTTCATCATTTAAAATGTCAAAAATGAATTATTCAGAAAGAAGGAGGGTAAACTGGATCAATCAATTAAAGTTTAATCAAAAAAAAAAAAATGAAAAAAACAGCAATAATTATTGCCTTGATTTTTGATTTGCTTTTGGAAAATTATCCATTTTTTCTTCTTTCTAAACATTGAAAGAAAGACCACACAACGAAACTTTATAGTTTATTGATTATAAAACATGTTGTATATATAATGTAGATATGTATGTATGTAGGTATAATATACATATACCTACATATGTATGTACAAGAAAATCTCATGGCTAAATGAGTTTCGATTTTAACGCTAGCTATAAATAAATAATCAACATGACAATCAATTACGTTTACAGTTGAAGCTTGAGAAAACTTGATTATTTCGTTATTATTATTGTTGTTGTTGTTATTACCTATCTGTATATATATAGGTACATATAAACATACACCTATGTGAATTATTTGTAGTTTAATTAACTGTACATAATAATAGGAATTTGATAATCCGGACAGGTGTTAATTAAAAATATTTGCAATAACCCAAAACAGTCCTATAGACTAGTTTATAAGTTGCAAAAACGAACACGAAACAATCAACAAACAAACGCACCCAAACGAACACAAACAATCACAGACGAACGTGCGCAGCGCACAAACAGTAGCTTGCCTTCTGCTAAATTATAAATGATACTTTCCTTTGAATTACCGACTCAGTCGTCTATTGGCCAAATTACAGCGAATTTGTTGATGTAAAGTCAATTAGGCCCCATCTGTATTAATTTGGTCAACTTAACTTCAAGGTAGTAAAAAGTATGACAGTAGTATCTACACTTGTAAACATAAATGGCCACCAAATCTCACTCCACTCCAGCATGCTTGAGCAAATCGATTTGTGCAAGCCAATTTGCGCAAGCATGTTGGGTTCGTTGTATACACTTTCATGCTCAAACATTTTTGTGCAGTTGTATATGATTTTGTTTGAATATATCGTGCGATTGAAGAAGTGGTATGGAAAATATGGATATGGAAGAGAAACAACTGTTTGCCTAATTAAAAAAAAAAAATAACTTATATTAAGCAAAGAAAGGGGGGAGCAATAAAATCGTGGCTGCAGAAAATCTGTTGTACAGCTCGATAAAATCACCCAAAAACTCTTATTTCACTTCTCCACATAATAATTCAATAACTACAAACTCCACAAATTAATAAAACAAACAACTGTATCAACTATCATGTGCAAAATGAGGCAAATAGCGTCAATGCGCAAGCACTGTGCAGCAAACGGTTTGAATAGCCCTGTCACGCTCAAACCAACGTACCAACATCCAGCCGATACAGATATTATGTTGGTTTGTGCAAACTTTAGTTTATCCTTTCACGCACAAATTGTTTGCGCAAATTGGCTTGTACAGACCAATTTGCGCAAGCATGCTGGAACGTGAAAGGCGGCCTTTACTGTTTTAGTATCAAGTTGACACAGTCATAATAGGCAAAGTGTATTCCTTGGTAATTTATTTATTTATTTTTCTAAATTATTTATGCAGATTACTCATGATAATGGTACTGAGACGTTAAACCAACAATTTTCCATTATTTTTTTTTCAATTCATCATAATTAAGTTGTAAACTTAATCTCTATTGTTTATATTGCCTCCTGTATATGTGTAAGTATACAATACATTCGGCTTCCTTTTGGAAAATTATATTACCTATATTTATCATATTTGAATGATTATCACGTCAGATAAAAAGCCTCCGTTTAATGATTACTATAGTCGTACATATCAAAGTGCTAATTATATAGCAAAGAATATCCGATTTGTTAATGTTTAAAATGCTATCCAAAACTTGTTTGTAGTGCTTTGTTTTGTCAAAAATTTTGCCCACCAATCTATCGGACAGCTACAAGATTCTCGTCTACGCTACCGCTACTACAGATTTGGCATTTCTAATACGAACATAAGAAAACCACTATACCTACACTTTTAGTTGTTGCGCTTAAGTTAGAATGGGATAAATGGAAAATAAGCGGTCAGGCGTCTAAGAATTCCGGATATTTGCCATCACCAATTCTTAGACATTTCTGTAAATATGACCATTCCCAAAAATTTTCTATCTTTGTCAAAATCATGGTGAAACATCAACGAGTAAATGTATCAGACAAAGATCAAAGTAGATCAACATTCTCGATCAAATACCGCTTATAAGATTGATGTTGCTCGTATTTTTTCATATGTTCTTATTACTAATGCCGAGTCTGTATGATGACTTTCTATGGATCACAATTTAGCACTACAGTGCTAAGTAAACAGTATAAAATTTCGTGTGGTTTTCGGAAATAATTTTGTATCATTGCCGACTGTTGATTTACACGGTTTTTTTTCTGTAGTTCTGTGATGTTTGATCCCATGATAAATTCGTTAATTTTGTATAATTTTTAAATTTATTCCCTAACTGTTATCAATCAATTGATTGATAGTCAAGTCTTGTCCATTTCAATTTAAATTGCTTAATTTAAATATTTAATTTCAATACTAAACTAGACTATTAGTCGTACTCTAATAATTAACGTATCACCAATCCAAATTATATTTTAATTACCTAAATTATCGACACAAAAGAGAACACAAAGGTAGGTAAATGTATGACACCGTTATTGCCATATTAGTAGTCTTGACCTATTCTAAAATAACACCAACATAACTTAAAACTGTAATAATAATAAAGTATCGTTGGAGAAATTCAAGAAAATATTAAAATCGAAGTATAGGAGGAAAGACATGGGAGATTCCACAACCACACAATTAGATTGAATTATTACGATACAAAACTGGTTTGACCATCTTCACAGTATCCATTAATGGTATATATTTTACTTAGAAGCTTACTCATCAAGTCACGGAACGTTGAAGAATCAATTATCTTCAATTATTTTTGAAAAAATCCCTCCCAAAAACAAACAAAAAAACACTATTTTAAAATCGTTTCGGTTTAGTGATAATGAAATATTACTAAAAATCGAAAAGGCGCCACAGATTGGCAACACTGTATCGTGACGCGATGACAAGTCTACCATTATATTGAATCGATGCTATTAAAAACGTCCAAAAAACTAGTCAAAAATTAACAAAATGTATAAAAAACTAATAAATTTTGTGATTAATATTAATATTCATATTATATTATTGTAATTTTGTTGAAATTAGTGTGAATTTTTGTAATTTGTGTTGAACCTAACCTCAAACTCATCATCATACAACCGTATTTTACGGTATATTTCAAAGCCTACTATTTAAAAATAAAAAACAAAAATACACAACTTATTAGAAACAGGACCGGAATTTGTAATATTTTTGCCGAAATTGTGCAATTTTTCAAAATTTTTCCAAATATTCATTTTATAGATACAACAACGATTTGTTTTATCATTTATCTTGTGTTGTCTCTCTTGAATCAATCTAATAAACTCTTCAATTATTACCATTATTTTTTATTATTATTATTATTGTTGACGAGAAAAATTAAATTGTTGTGATTATTTGTTGTCGTGCCATGGATAACACCCGTTGCGAGATTAATATGTTGTTAGTTAGCATGCTGTGACCAGGTGGCACTAGTTGTCAAGAAGAGGACCGAAAAACCCAGCCCTCTAGATGTGTAGGTGGGTGGAGCTTATCTATATTTTAAAAAACAAATAAAAAAAATTAAAACATTTTGAATTGCACTTTGTGTTGCACTTTCCATTTTATTACACGATTGTTTTCGAATTGTAGAGTGGGAAAATAAAGAGATAAATGTCATGTATATCTAGTTTTATACATAGATATGCCTATGTAATAGTTGAAAATTTATATTAGGTATATATGTACGTACATATAGAAAACAAATTTGTGTAGGTGCTTATAATAGCTTTATTATTATTATTATTATTGAAAATGTAACAATAACAATGGGGGCGCATCGAAAAAAAATAACACATAATCATCGTAGTTTTAACGGTATTGTTGTGTCAATTTTCCGGCCATGCTGTATATTTCTGATTCATTTTGTTGAAATGTAACCCAACAAGATGGAGTCGTTCTTCATTCCTTGACATACTCCCAATGACTGTTAACTAAATACAGTGAATCAATCCAGTGACATTTACAACACGACTAACCATCTGTTTTAAGCATTTGCCTGTTCTTTTTCTACTTTATTATGGTTAAAATTAGGTACAAAAAAAAATACAAATAACGAAGAAGATGATGATGATGATGATGAAAAATTCCTCCAATAATCATTTAATTCAAAAAGATCTGATTTAGTGTTTTCGTATAATATTATTTAATATTTAATTTCCGTTAATTAAAAATACGAAGAACCGACCACAACCAAATGAATTCTCTAAATAATCGAAAAAAAACCCATCATTTTGATGATGATGATGATGATGATAGTGATGATGGTTTAAAAATAAGGAAATAAATCAGTCAACTTTTTTTTTGTTATAAAAATCAATAAATTTTGGTCTTTTATTTTTTTTTTTCGTCTCTGGACTTGATTCTTTGAAAGTCTTCGTCAAGATTTTGGTCAGGTTCTTCTTGTTTCTAAAGAGAGAAAATCATAATCAAAAAAGAACGGAGAGTAGGCAGAACTATTAACTATTACATAGGTATCTAGTGTGTAGTAAATAACAAATCTAAATCCTCAATAAATATATCAAATCGTATCATAAATCCCATTATTTCCAACTGAAAGACACAATAAAAAGACGCCAGACCGAATCATATGGTTGTGGTCGATGTTGTCTGTTGTTGTTGTTGTTGTTGTTGCTGGATTGGATTTAGATTCATTCCTATATTTAGTTGAAGAGTGAAGAAAAAGAAAAGATATAGTTAAAATAAATTCTAAAATCACATATCAACTAAATTACAAATTAGCATAAAAATCACATAAAATGTTTTGAATCCAGACCTGTCCCCAGAACAGTATTGAAAGAAAGAGAAACTTGACTGGCACAATGGATATGTCCATCGTAAATCACGGCCGGACTAAAAGGACACACACACACACACCACATACTAAAGTATATACTTATACATTTGTATACAGATAGATGAGAAACTGGTATATCGATGGTCTAAAAAAGCCACAAAACGATAGATCTTATAACTGGTATTTTCAATCTTGTCTATAATGGTCACTCAATAAAAACAATTTGCTTACGAAAATCAAAATTATGGTGAAATTCCATTACCAAGTGTTGTTTCTATAGCTGATGATATTCTTCAGAACAAATTAGTATACCACTACTTTACGAAAGATGCTAATATAGAAAGCTTTAGGAAAGGTCGAAAATGCTCGTAAAAAACTAGTTCTTAGAATATTCATAGATATTTCTGCTATAAATCGTTAACTATCTCCTGCTACTGTAAGAAATTAAGCCAATTAAATGAATAATTAACATAAATTAAGGAAGAAAATGGCAAATTTTTAAAATTCTACCATTTATACAGGCTGTCCTACTTAAACAGATTTCGTTAGAAAAGTGGTTCTTTGGAAGTCATTCGCATAAAATTCAGCATCTCTCTCTCTCTCTCTCTCTTTCTCTTTCTGTCTAATAAATTGCAGCACTATATTCCTGTTAGGAGTGGTGAGTACTCAGCAGGAACAAGGTTTAGCAGCAGTTTGGTGGACACTTATTTTTCGCTAAATTAATTTTAATGCTACATCTAATATCGGACAGTCTGTATAAAAGATATCTAATACAAATCGAACTATAATTTTGTGATTTGTTATATTTAGAAGAGACATGCTGTATAAATAGGTACTCTTTTAGATAATTTGCATAATTTTTTATTAATTAATTTGTTATTACAATGACAAGTAATGATTGCCGTGACAAATAATAAATGAAGGCTTTATTAAAATAAATAAAAACAAAATCCTTTTGTTTTTTTATATAATTTTACATATATTTCTAACTGTAGATAAATCATACAAGTTGCAAATGGTATATGTGTGATAGAAATACGACATGGTATTACTTTGGACATATACATATTATCCATATGTGTATATATGTATGTATAAAAGGTGTATGTGTACCTATATGTGAATTAAGATTGTTAGTTATGTAGTGAACAAGAGTTCTCACATGGTAAAACCTGACCTCAGTCCAACTTGTATATAAATGGCTATAATTCACCTTTTGCATTGCTTAGTTTGTAATTAGCACATGTAAATACTATACAGAACGATCCATCTACGTACATAACTCTACGTATAATAATTTTAATTCATTATATAAGGAAAAATTTGCTTGTTTTTTTATTTGTTTGTTTTGAGGACATACTGTATATATTTATATACATACATATAATGTACAGTTGTGACTGTTGTACAATTTTATCCATCGATGTGTGTCTGTTATTATACAACAACACAGTTCGGGTGTTAGGGGGGAGAGGATCAAAAAATCCAGTGATGGCTGCCATGCCCCCCTTGGCGTTTGACAGATTTATTGCGAGTTTTGTGTAGTCTTAATATGACTTATGGACAGGAACCAAATATAATCCAACAAGCGTAATTTAGTCGATACCAGTGCCGGCAAAAGATCAACGATTTCTTCACATACAAATACATACAGTTTTGAAAAAAACTATTCTCACCCTTAATTTGTATTCTTTGTCCACGTATTCATTCACTTTTGTAAAATATACAATTTTCCACCTCAAAAACACAGAAGGGGAGGAAAAAGTCTAAAATACCTTGTTCAAAACTATGTTTGCATTACCCGCATAATCAACGTGATAATTTGGAGCATCTGTTATTAATAACTCAATTTTATGGTGAATTCTTGCCCTTACATCTTCAAGAATCTAGAAAATTACAAAGAACTCTGTCAATATTTTTCAAAATCTTGAATGATTCCGTTTCAACCCTTTTGAGTTATTTATTGAAAACGAGCCAGTCCGTTCTGATGGTGGCGGTGGTGGTGGTGGTAGTGGAGTATATGTTTTGGATCTGTTGGAGATAAAACAAGAGACCGACTAAACTGTCGACTAGTAATAATAATGAGGTGATAAAGGGGGTGCGCGACTGATGTAATGGTAAAATCGTTACGGACTGGTCCTGAGGGGTGGTAGTAGTAGTAGTAGTAGTATTAGGAGTAGTAGTATAAGGGGGTGGTTTGGTTCGGTGATGGTATGATGTTAGTGTTGGCGGCGATCTTAAGCGTCACTTATCGATGCTGTTGCTGCTGCTGCTGCTGCTGGTGGTGGTGGTGGTTGTATGTTAGTAGTAGTGAAATAGAGAGAGACTAAAAGGGGAATGGGGTAACAAAACAGCGACAGACTGCTGTGGTGCTGTGGCCGAACGGGCCCCCATTAAGGTGCGTAATGGCCGGTCGGGTAAGACGGGGCGCGCAGAAATGCATCGATTAGACATAACGTCGCGAAACGATTCTCTGTTCTCTCTGTACTTGTATGTTGTATTTAGATATACCTACATATACATATACATGGTGAAGGGTGGCGACGTTTGAAAGAATTCACCACCAAGAAATCATCAACAACAATTTTATCATAAATTCAAAATATTACAATATAATGATAATAATTTACAGAAAAATGACTGTAATATATTTACACATATACATATAGGTATATGGAACCAGTTGTCTATTTGTCAGGTTCATTTTTCTTTCAATTTTATTTTGTTAAATTATAAAAGCTGACATAGAGACGATACTGAGTTCCAACATAAGTCGGCACTGCAGGTTTGTTAATTTACCAGATTGATTTACGTCACCGCTTACATTCCTCACCATCATAAAATCAAGATATATTACAAACCAGCCAGGATTATGGAAAATTTACATCGACCATATGCATAACTTTAAATTTTTTTTCTTTCAGTTTACCTTATACACACCGATAATAGTAGTAATGGTAGGATGTTGATTTGATGCTAGACGAACTAGATGAAATCCTCAAAAGAAGCAGAAAAAAAGCGTCGAAAACTTATATGGAGTGGCTAGTTTTGTAACGAATTCTGTTGTAAATAAGACAAAGACCCCTTTTTTATACTTGTGCTTTTACATAGATTAAAATTTAATTCGATAAGTGGTAGTTGTTATTGTAATGTTTCACGAAATTATCACTTAAAACGCTCAAAACAGCAGAAGAATAAAAAAATTCAACCTTCTTTTGCAATTGTGGTCGAACATAGATTGATGTTGTAACGACACCCTTGCCGATGATGAATTTAGGATGTGCGTTGCGACATAATCTTACTTCACCTTACCCCACCTATTTGTTGTTACTGCTATAGATAGGTATTGTTGTTATCTACGCGCGTTCAATCATCTTCAATTAGACGTAGAGGTAAACTTCAACATATAGAACTAATTACTGACCAGTTTCCTACTCGGTAAAGTCTAGTTTTCTGATTTTGCCCGAAAGTAATGGATCCATCATCCCAACGGACAGCAATGTATCTCCACAAAAACATCATTCTGTACGAATTAGAGGATTACTTTGGCTTGTTTGTCATCACTCATATCCTCAATTGATTTATTACACTTGAAAACAAACCCTCGCATGTCCAGAAATCTTTTAACAAGTAGGGAAAAAAATTGTTTTTCAATCCGTTCGCATATGTATATTTATGTATACATATAGGTGTATGCATTGCTTTCATGTCATCCGTCGCGACGCTTTGACGAACTTTGGGGCTGTCGTCCGGATAACTGCCACCAACATCGATCCGCCGCTGCTGCTACCACTGCCGTTACCCTCTCGGGGGTGCTTAATTGTTATTTACAACACCAACAACGATATGCATTTTCGACACCCTTGCATCAGACATCTTTTCTATTATTCATCTTAAAAAAGATGCTCTTGACTATTGGCAGTTGTCACGCTACATCAACGATTAACCATAAATTTTAATCTATGACTTGTTTTTCTTTTTATCCTTTTTTTGTTACAGAAATGATTGGGGATTACGAAGAAGACGACGCCCATTTCTGTCTGAAATGTCACACAACCATCATTGGTTTAGATAATTATGTGAATCATCGCAAAACTGGTTGTTCCAAATCAGTAGTTGATTTACCAAAATCACCATTACCTAGCCAATTATTACCACCGGATGAATCATTTAATTTGAAAGCTGATGATTTTTTTTCTTCATTAGAATTGCAAAGTAGTTCCAAAAAGCTACCACCACAATCGAGTAGTGGGAAAAATTTTGGCATTTTGACACGTAGCAAAACAACAGCAGTGATTCAAGCTAAAGACCACCACCATCAACAACAAGAGATACAACAATCAAAATCTGGCAAAAACGTATGGATCGGTGGCCATCAACTTAAATTAGATTGCGGTGATAATCAATCGAAACTAATCAAAGCTGTTGATAATTTAGAACGACGTAAAGATGAACCACCCAAAATTGAAGTTTATGAAGATAGTGACGTCGAATCTGAAGATTATGATTATGATGTTGATGAGTCTAGTGATGATGATAATGCACCACCACGAAACCATACTGGTGGTAAATGGAAACCATCATCTCCCATCGACTGGAATGTACCATCACCTAGTTATACTGGTGGTAAATGGAAACCAATTAAACGATCTTCACCACCACCACCACCGCAACACACTAAAGGTAAATGGAAGCCGTCTTCACCACCATTATCACCGAAAAATGATGGTGATCAACCACCACTAAGTGGTGGTAAATGGAGTCAATCAAAGACGCCACCTTCAAATCACACTAAAGGCAAATGGAAACCGGAAGAGAATTGGAATCAAACGAAAACACCACCATCGAACCATACAAAAGGTAAATGGAAACCAGAAGAAGAAGAAATGAATAATCGCAATATTAAAAGAAATGTTAAAATTGAAACTAAAGCTAAATTACCAAAGATCACAGATGATTCGCCGTTTCGTAAATCAAGTGGTACAGTTCAATATTGGTGTCGTCCGTGTAATCGTCGTTTAGCTTCAAAAGTCGTCTATGAACGCCACTTGAAATCTGAACTTCATTTCAAACGAACACTACACGACAAAGAATTCGATGATAATTTAGGATTAATTACAGACAAACGTAATAAAAAGAAATTAACGGTGATTGTTGAGACGAAAAATGAGAATCAAATTAAGAAACGTAAACGTAAAAAGATTTTTGTAAAATGTGACGTGTGTAAAGCGAAAGTTAATCGTAATTTAATGGGCAAACATTTAATTTCACATTATCATTGTCGTAAAGGTGATAGAACAACACAAATAGCACGCAATATGGTTTTAGACAATATTTGGGCGATCATCTTACAAAGTCCATTCCAATGTGGATTGTGTAAATTCTATTTTAATCATCACAAAGATTTGCTACAACATTGGTTATCTGATTACCATCAAAATAAAGATCGATCACGTAATGGTTATTTTTGGTGTTCATTTTGTGTATATAAAACGTACGATAATCACGAAATGTACAATCATTTGATATCACAAGAACATAATGAAGTCATTTCTGTTATTAATCGTTCTGTTCCTATTGTTATTAAAAAATTAAACCCGATCCAATGCCAGGAATGTCACGAAGAATTCTTGTACAATTTTGCATTAATTAAACATTGTAATTTAGAAAATCATAAAAGCGGGAATTTAAGCGATTTTATCAATAATTTTATTTGTTTAAAATGCAATCAAGTATTTCGCTCGGATATTTCGTTAAAACGACACAAACGAACAGTACACGATGAGATTTTCTATATTTGTAGAGTCTGTAACATCAGTTTTAAAACAAGCCAAGAAGCTAAGAACCACAGAAATACAACCGACCATAAATACAATGTTTTAAAGAAAAATCACAAAATTGAAATGAAACAATGTGACTATTGTCAGGAGAAATTTACAAATTTCCTCAAATTCAAACAACATCTACGCGAACAACATCAAGAATTTTGTCCAAAATGTATCCATTGTGGTGCTAATTTTACTGTAACCCAAGAACTTACAGTACATTTACGTACAAAATCATGTAAATATTCAAATTCTTATCAATTGGAGAATTCTTGTGATAAATGTCCGTTTTCATCGAATTCTACAAGTGAATTACTTTTCCATCAAGTTTTACATAACGAACCATTATTGTTATATCCGGATGATACAAATAAGAAGCCGGTACAAATGTATAAATGTCCGTTATGTGAAAAACTATATCCTAAATATTCGTTACAAGGACATCTACGTTTACATACCAAAGAACGTCCCTATGTTTGTTCGATATGTAAGAAAGGTTTTGTACGGAAGAATAATTGGCTATTTCATTATAAGAATCATCAGAACAAAAATATAAAAGAATTTAAGAAGAATAATGAGAAGAAAATTTGTAGAAATCGTCCATTTTTGTGTTCAACCTGTGGTGCCAGTTTTGAGAAAAAGTAAGTATAGTTCATCTATCTATATTAAGTCAACTTGGCTTTGAACGAACCATATACTTGTCATTCGACTGAATATTGATCTAGTGTATATTGATGATCTGCACTTATGTCTTTGAACGACCTGTAGGTAATTATTACTGGTTTAATATAGTGAAAACAGTAGGTGTAGTCTTTACAAGAACTGACCGCAATAATTCCAGCCGTAAACCGTTATATCGTTTTTGCCAGTTTAATGATCTTTCAACACACAATATCGATAATTCAACAGAATTGATGTATACCTGCATACATTTGAAAGTCTCTTTAACCCCTATATTTCTTTTAAAAGTTATTCCACCCCGTTGAACGAAATGTCTTCATAGATTTTATTAGAATATAACTTTTCTGTTAGAATCTAATTAGAATAAGGGTAACTTGTTAGAGAGAAGGTAACACATACACACAAAAAAAAATAGAAATGAAAGATAACAAGAATCGTCGCCATACTGTATTTACCATTCCATTTCCATCTACGTAGAAATAATGCAGTCAGTATATCCATAAACATCCCCCCAACCCTTTCACCTATATTTCACGCACACCACAATTCTCTAATTACGGGCACGTTTAGCGCAAAATATGAGACATAAATAACTAGCGCAAATGCTCACTGTCCGATTTATGTGCAAGGGTTTCGTAACTCGACTATGTAGTACTACACTACTACAACTATTAGGGTAGTTTGGTTTTTTTTTAAACAAAAAGAACTACTTACAAGTTTTATTTTATTTAATTTTTTTAAGAGTTTTGTAAATTTCGTTTCATAATTTGTTGTTCTTTGTATACTTCAGTTTAAGTTGTCCGTGTAGTAGACGCTTGTTGTCGTCCTTTTGTAAGTAGTAGCGTCGTTGTCAGTATATGGCACCTGTGCAGAGCCATTTCGCACGCATTAGCGACCACGAGGACACGCCACGACACAGCCATGATTTGCAGTCGGTCGTTTATAAACCACTATCTTGTTTGAAATTTACTGTACGTTATTACTGTTAAATCTTTCTCTAATTTCTTACCCTTTAAACCAACAATTGTAAAAGTGAGTCAGTTGTTTCTGAATTCCTCCAAAAAAATTTCCAACCATCGGTATTCAAATTTGTTTAAACAGTTTTTCTGTTCTATCAGATTCAACAATAATTAATCATAGTTGTAATTGTTTTGTACAATTGTCTTTACGTTCTGTTTATTGTCAACTATACCCTTAAGTAGACATTTGCTTAACATATTATCTCATAATTCCCTTAGTTTATGTTTAAGTTGCGCGCCCACTGGACTTGCTCTTTGATATATAGAGGGAGTAACGTTCTAATGTGTACTTAAGTTATTTACTAGTAGATGGGGATGGTTATATTTGCCACCACCATCACCATCACTACCACTAGTAGCAATAACTACCACCATCCCCTTATCTAACACCACTGTTGAGATTTATACGTATATTTAGATAAGTTTTAGGACAAACGGAGAACGATAGAGAGAGACCTTTTAGAAAGAGGCTCATATTGTTTATCCATTATGTGATAATAAATCTTGAAATGTTTGGCAATTCTGGATGGAAGAGAAAAGCTGGATAGAAAAAACAGAAATTTCAAATCTATAATTCATTCAAAAATACTAGGCAGGGATCAAGCGTTGTGCACGTGGCACATGATAACGAACGAGTACAAGTTACGCAGACAACAAAAAAAAATATATTAAATCCATGTTCACCAAGACTTTAATGCTTCTCACTGTGGAATTGTAGGATGGATGAAGATATACCGAGCTTAAATGACAAAAAAACAATACGTTTGGAATATGTTCCAGACGATCATCACGACGTTTACTATTCTAAAGTTAAGTCGGTCAAGTCAAAGCAGACGAAGTATACTTCTAAGAAAACCGTTTAATCTGAAGGTGTCAGTCAGTAAGGCAACCTTACTATGATGTAAATCATGCTTATAGTACAAACCGAATTTTGAATGACATTTTTATTGTGAATGGCGCTCTCTTATTTCCTGGAAATGGCTGTAATAAAGCTAACAAAAAAAAAATTAACTTTGTAGCAATTAGTCTTTATTTACGATCGTGCCAAGTCATCTGTGAAATTTCGTTTTCATCTTTAATTGAAAAGGGTTGAAGTTAATTTAATAATTTTTTACATCATCAACACAATTTAATTTGATTAACTGAAGATAATTGTTTAACTGCGTTTAATATAAACAATTTCTGATATTTAACACACTACTACTGTCTTTTGTTTATTCTATTATTATTAATGTTATTATTATTATTCTTTCTCTTAAGAAATTAAGTTTATTTTAACAGCTGACCGCCACTGCTATCATCATCTCTTCAATTTCTATTTAGCTTCCATTAAAATTGTTGACGGCCTCATTGCCGGTATGGTTCTTCTCTCTACTGTCGGCATACGCTTATGAAACGTTATGTTTTATGGGTAGTCATTTGTGTTAGCAAGGTATACCGAACAACAACAACAACAACAACAACGACGACGGAAGGCGTCGTATATGTGTTTGTGTATGTGTAGGTATATGTATATAGATTAAACAAAGATATTATTAAATATTCGCTTTTAAAATGTGTTGGAAGAAGACGGTATCATGTTGTCGACGACGCGTCTTTTTAATTCCCAGCTATTTATTTGTACGATGAGCGCGAGCGAGCTTCATTCGCCGTTCTACCTGCCCATGTAATAACCACACACTACAAATTTATTGTAAATGAAACAGTATCTAAAAAGGTATTTATATTTCTCATTATATTTCTTTCTCATTACTGCTATATCTTGGTTAAGTTTGATATCAGAAAGAGGAAAAATGAATAAAGAAGAAGAAGATGAAGAAGAGATTGTTATTTGTGTGTTTATTTTCTCAACGTAAAGATTTGCAAATATTTTTCAGAGTTTTTTCTGACTCGCTTATTTTTTGCAAAAAAATAATTGAAATTGAACATTTCTGGCAAATGGTTTAATAAAACGTAACTGTTGGTCTTTTATTGTTGTATTTCTTTCAATTATTTTCCCCGTGTGCGTTGTTTTTTTTTTTGTTGTTGTTGTTGTTTTGCATACGAAAGAATGCATTCGGTAAATAACAAGGTGAATACGGTCTTGTTTATGCTATGGATGGGGTATTTAGCTTAGACCATGCACATATATTGTCACAGTGCGTATTTATAAACAGGTTTCGTCTTGAATATACACACTTAAAACATCTCTCCCCATCATAAGTCACTCATTATAGTCGAAGTAATCTGGCTCGGTAGTGGGCCGGATCCCATTGCCTGTCACCTGACCAACAACATATCTCATGTCGTTAATAACAAATTATTGTATAAATAATGTTGACTTTTTATCGTTGGAGTTTTTTGTTTAATAAGCTCTCTCTCGCCATGGGTCTGTCACATATACACAAAACCAATGAATCAGATATGGAAAAAGAAGATGGGCAAAAAGTATGTGTAGTAGGTATATGGTTGAGAATTTGTGCACAACAACTGTTCAATGTTGAGAATGTCAATGTACCAATAATGCTAATTAGCATTAATAATTCAACATTAAATATGTTGATTCATTTGCGAGTTTTGCAATATTTTTAAACATATTGCAACAATGTGCAGTGCATTGGAGAAGTTTCCGCAATTGTTTTATTTCTATCATATGGAAACGATTAAAAAATCCGCCAACTGGTCGGCTTAATCTTTAACTCGTAAATTCGTTATCAACTTTATAGTTTCATTAATAATGGCAAGAATCCTCTATAGAGACGATATACACCTATAGTTTATATACATATCTATAGGTATATGTATGTATGTGTAAATGTATACTTACATAGGTAAGGTAGAGGAATATTTTATATAGTCCGACTGGATGTTTAGTTAAAAGTCATCCACTTTCGAGCTACCATCGTCTCCAATGAGCAATAAAATAATGCATCTAATAGATGGAGAGTCCATCCATACAACGTGGCAAATGGTATATCTGTCTGTAATTTCCTCTCGGATTCATTCGTAATTTACGGCGGCTGATGGGCGTTCTACTCAAAAATCTGGACACGGGGCGGCATCTCTGGCGCGTATAAATCTGTCAAAGCGATATTGTATTGCTGTTATTTATGTAGAAATCAACTGTTCACTTCATTCTCATCAATCTGGCTCGCCATGACCGCCAGGCCAAACATATTATACCTATGTATGTATACTCTTCATCCACTCTATTCTATCCTTATCTGACCATTAATGAAGAAGAAAAAAATATACCCTACTATGTTGTTTCTATAAAGGTGCAAATTTGATTTTTCTTTATTTTTAAAACGAAAATTGTCAATTCAGTCGATTAACCATAACGTTTCAGTTATTTCTTAATAAAATAACTGACCATCTATTATTACAAATACATACCTTTATACATCATACCTACATACATATATAGAGAGTAAAACTTTACAAAAACACCAATAAATTACGATATCGAATAAACGATCGAAGAAAAATCTCAATTAAACTCCGTCGATTAATTATGAGCTAAGTTCCGGCTGAGATCGCATCAGAGATGATTTACAGAATCCCGGAGCGGAGCAACCCGAGTCACTCGCATAAACAGAATGATTAACTGGTTGTCAAACTAAAGAAATAAACGATAATTTATTGGTAGATTCGGGAAAAAAAAACTTCACGAACTTATCAATATCGGACCATTGGCGTTAATAAGCGACTTTAATAATAGCGGAATAGGTGTGTCACGTGTTGTTGTTGTTTTTTATTATTGTTATTAGAAATATGATAATGAAAGACTTTCATTATTAAATACTTCCTTATCTGTGTGTCTAGTGTTATTGTCACTAATGATTGAATAGGGGGAAATGAAGGTGAAGAGGAATGCAGTATTAGTGTACGACCGATCCATGCATCACAGACAGGGTGATGCTGCAAAAGGTGACTTCAAATTTACGACTGCCAGAGGCTTAAAAATATGCAATAAATCCTGAAGTCTGTGGCTTAAAAATCCGACAACCGGTGCTAGATTGGCATGATTCGATATAGTTGCGGTAGTGGTGGTGCTGGTGGTGGTAGTGGTGGCAATGAATATTACGAATTGATTGTATTTGTGATCTCCACCTTCTTGCCACATTTCCATCTTCGTTTCACTCGCATACTGTAATAAAGATAATAATGATGGATAGCAATATAGAGGGACGTCTGTATGACCCGAATCCCTCCTACGCACCTACAAGCGCATACACGTAGCTGCAGGAAATGATAAGTGATACAAGAATGGTGCGATACAAGAATTAATAATTAACATTTTTTTTTATTGTAAATTAACAAAGTTTGTTGGCAGATTATTTCAATTTTCTTAACAAATGTAGAAAAGTTTCGTCTTGGAATGACGGTCGTCATCGTTGCCCTTCTGCCCACTCTATAACTCTTAATAGTTTCCTTTAACATAACGATACAAGCAAGCAAAACTTTAGCAATTCATTGCCGGCACAATTATCATATATCTGTACAGTATGACACTTGAAATGGCGGTATCATGCAAAATAGCGAGACGAGTTCACGTCACAACGACGACAACGACGACGACTACAACTTAGCAAATCACCAAACTCAATGCTTCCAACAAATAAATCCTGAAATGATATAAGTTGGCGGTGGTGGTGGTGGTTAGTTTTAGGGGGCGATTTATGAACGGCCGGGGACGATTTCCTGAAATTGTTTTTGCATTTCAGACACGAATATTGTTAATGGCTAAACATTAAGGGCACGCACGAGACGCCGCGGCGCGATGCTTATTGATAATTATTGGGCGAGTTTTTCACATAAATAACGATTTATTAAATGAGGTATGATTTAAAAAGGAAAAAAATAAAACGAGAATTGAAAAATGGTAGATCAATCAACGAACATTTATTCTTATTCTGTGAGCAGATCTTATCTTTTACAAAAATCTTTAGAAACTTGATATCAGTATTGCCACTGGATCATTATTGATTTCACCTTGACTCTCTGAAAAGTTCATGTCTTTTTTTGTCGTAGCCAATTCGTAGGCGTTTACAGCTACCAACTTGATAAAATTAAATCGTGTTAATTTCAATTTCAGGTCAATTCTTGATCAACATATGCTCACCCATACAGGCAAGATATGTAAATGTCCAAAAATTGGCTGTATTTTTTCAGCACGTACAATGGGCGAATTAAAATTACATTTTCAAGCACATTCGGATGTGAAGAATTTCGCATGTAATTTGTGTGAATACCGTGGCAAAACTAAACAACAACTTACCAGGTAAGGCAGGTCAGGAATTATAGAAAATTTTGGATTTTTAGAGTAATTTTTACAAAAGACTTCAATTGGCGGCTAAGACAGTAACCTCTAACACTGTCTCGCTCTTGTCTTTGTCGATAATTTGGAACAGGTGCAAATGTTAAATACAGAGCCGGTTTGACTATTAGGCAAATGGAGGCGGTTGCCTACAGGCGTTAAAAATCTCGGGCGCCCCATAAATTCAATAAAACGATACCTAATTATCAATGTAAATTGATATGTTTTTACAAAAATTAATGTTTTATTTAACTTTGCATACTTCTAATGGTACCGTCAATTCGAGCTTGATTAAACAAACTAGCGAAAGTTTTATAAAAACCACGTGATTTTTTGCTCATTTCTGGAAAAGACTCAATAGGCGATCAAGACAGTAACCTGCATTACTTTTTGGTTTTGTTTTTGTTTTTTCAAAGTAAAGGTGCTTTCCTGTTTCTGTCGCCAATAAATTGGAACGGATACTAAAAAAGGAAACAATTCATTATAGTTGTTTAGTTTGGTGATAAAATATTGGCGAGCCTTCTGTCTTCGACATGTTAGCAATGTTTAGTAATCAATTTGGAAGACGAAGTTGGTTCGATTTTCAGTTTAGATAGTTGACATTAATTACAATACGAAACTTAACGAAACTCACCAAAATGTCAATTAATTCGACCATAACACCGGTCGCCTATATTTAAAGTGTTTTACTTAATTTATTTTTATTACCATATAAGTCTGATTGTGAATTTTGTTACTACCAATAATTATAGTTGAATGCAAACATTTTTCAGACATATGACTATTCATGATAATGATAAGAAATTCAAATGCAATAAATGCCAATTTTCGGCAAGAACTGCATCACATTTGAAACGTCACATCCGTCTACATACCGGGTCCAAGCCATACTCCTGTCCACACTGCAATTACAAATGCAACATCATGGTAAATTTACAATTAAATAATTTAGATCACCCGTTAATTGTTGTTGTTTTTTTTCTTGTTTACAAAAAAAAGGAGAATCTCCGTAAGCACATTTTATTAACAGGAAAGCATCGTGGTAAATCAATTTACGAATGTAAATTCTGTGATGAGGATCAATTTCAAACAAATTTCGCTAAAGATTTAAAAGCGCATTTAATCACACAACATCCACAAATGTTTAATGCATCAAAAGCTACAAGTTACATAGCTGGTATTTATGATATACAAGAAGATCGGGATATTCTTGAAGAAATATCTGAAGATGAACAAGAAAGGTTGATGATTAATGATAATCCTTTCCAATAAACTAATTATTTATTTATTTCAGATCAAAACCTCGTGTATATGTCGTACAGAAACTACAATCTGAATCTAATCAATTAGCACAACAAGATCCTGTTGTTGGACCTTCAACAACAACAACAACAAAGGATGCAAATGAAGATTGTAATTTTGATGAAATATTCCCGATGTATATCGTATCAAAAGATGAGGGGATACCCGTTGATACGGAATCTTGGAATTTAGTAGGAAGTTATGGTGTTGAGGAATCAGGAGCTTTAGTACCGTTCAATAGTGACAATGAAGTTTTATTTCAAGAAATTTAATTTATTTTGGAAATTTTTGATAAAATAAATATTTCCCAATAAAATTTTATATAATAACACCAACATGTGCAATTTTTATTGAAATAGCAACTTTCTTGAAATAAATACCAATTAGAGTGATGGGTTTATGTGAATTGATAATGTCACGAGCGGCCATCGACACACACATGGATATTTTATAAATATTTATATTCTATACATAAAGAGATATAAGAGATGGCTAACCGATCTCTCTTTTTCCAGAAGAGTTAAGAAGAAGTGAATTGTCGCCATCCTCATCTCTCTTGAATGATATTAATATAAATATTCTTCGTCTGTTGTTGTTGTTGTTATTTATGTTGCATTCATAAAGAAGAAGAAACAAACGTAATTTATCGCCTTGACATTAATCACTTGTCACACA
The DNA here is from genome assembly GCA_037414755.1 of Lydus trimaculatus. Lineage (NCBI taxonomy): Eukaryota > Metazoa > Arthropoda > Insecta > Coleoptera > Meloidae > Lydus > Lydus trimaculatus. The sequence goes on along the minus strand of JAZBGY010000061.1, from coordinate 16,776 downwards.
GGTCTATAAATTTATTGTCTTTTCGAAAGAGTTGAAATGTTTTTTTTGAAACATTACAACGAATAATAAAGTAATGGCGAAAAGATGACGACTTTAACACCTTTTTGTTGGTAAAGTTTAGTGTATTGTACTTCAATCGTATCATTGTTGTAAATTCAGCTACTATTTAACAAATATTTCTAATATTCTCCTCTTGATTAATGCCCTTTTGTTGTTGTTATTATTTTTATCGTTGTTGTTGTTATTGTATTGTTGCTATTTATTGCTTTGATTGTTGACTGGGAATCAATCAGTGGCAGGCCGGCAGCCCAGCTGGACTGTATTTATGGGGAGTGATTACAGGTTGGGAATGATTTAGTGAAACGGGTAGAAACGCCATCTTGCCCGCCCGGTGATATACAGACCGTCGACACGCCAACTGACAACCGCTAATCACAAATCAAACCGGGACACCTCCCATTCGAAATCAACAATAACAACAGGGAAAAAATCTAGCTCTAGCTAACCACCCACCCCTGTTTTATAAGAATTATCAATTTTTCTATTCGAATATTAAAAATGGAAATCATCCAGGATTACGATCAAGATTCCTGCTATGTATTGTAGGTAGGTAGGTAGGTAGTTAGAGACATGTGAATGATAGTGAGTGGAAATAAGAGAAAAGACAACGAAAAGGGGGCTATTTATCTTGACGTCCAGGCGGCCGGATGGAGTTGGATTGATATAGTGCTTTACCTACTTTTGTTTAGATTTGTATGTGCATGACGAATGTTAAGATTCAACAAACACAATGGACAAGCTGCAGGAAGCATACACGTGTCTCTCTGACAACATCTCTTCGAAAATGGACTGATTTACACGAAACGTTCATATCAAATTACATATGAAAACCAAAAGACAAAATAAAAACAATATAACAGGTAGATATAGGTATATAATTAGAAACAAATAAAGAAGATTCTTTTATCTTAATATATTGATGAGATGGGAATAAATTTACCGAAAAGATGGCGGTCGCCCTACGGGAATTAAAACCGGTCATATTAACAATTAATTAATTTATTTCATCCTCTGTCTCTTCTTCTTCTTCATCAACTTTGTACTAATTAAAGAGATAGTTATATATTCACATGTGGTTATTTTAAATTAATGAAACTTTATTTTCTCTTTACCTATCCTATAGGTAGGCATATACTCCTCTCTAAGTTGGTGGTTAATGGAAATGATTATTGAAAACTGTTTTGGTATAATCAAGATCGTCAACATTCTTATGACAATACTTGTATTGACAGCAATGCTACAATTTTCAACATTCAAAGTCTTGAATGGTTATTGTGGAATTATGCAAAGTATTTTCAATGTTGTTATCTATCGAGTTTTGTGATCATGCTGTTTAAACCATCACACCAACCATATCTCTCTTTCTATCTCAACTTTCTCTCTTTCTCTCAAGTTAATCTATAGTTGCTACATTAAAACAGTCATTGGATTGATGGTGATGGTTTCAACTTTGTATAAATATGGGTGAGTATCCATTGCTATTTATCATTGAATGGCGGGGGGTCAAAATACCCAACCCAACTCTCTGCCACATCTACAAATAAAATGAAAACAAGAAAGAGATGTTTGGTTCGTATTCGCCGATTGTGTTGGTCTGTTGTTCTGTCAATCAAAGAATAGAAGGTTGTTGTTGTTGTTGTTGTTGTTCTTGTAGTTGGAGGCGCGTCCATAGGTCAACAGATAAAATGGCGTATACCAACTCATAAACCATATACAAGAATACTAAAAAAAAAATTGATTTTCCTTTTATTTCATTGTTTTGTTTGTTACTCAAATTGAACGAAGACAACTTGTCGACCGTGTGTGGTGCTTTGTTGCTTGGTTTTTTTCTTGTTTATCTTTCATTCTCTTTTTTTTCTGTTGCACTTAGGAAGCCGAGAAAGTTGCGGAATGCGCGTACATTATGCAGTATATGCCCACCGCTTCCAACCCAATTACAAGCGTTACATCCTCTGATCTGTCGTCTTAAATAAGTCTACTCAACTGATACAGCACCACACCTTGCCACATACATTCTGTTTTTTACTGCACCTTTCACATAGGTACACTCATACAATTGTTTGATAGGCACCTGCTATATTTTAATGTAGGTAAATACAAGAAACAATTACCAACAGAAACGTTTTTAATCTTCTTCTTCTCCTTTTTTTTAAAATATTTATTAAAGAAAGCTGGTTTATTTTCGATAAGGGTAGTTTAGTTTATATTATAGCAACTACAGCTTTTGCCAAACACGTTATCTCCGCATCCCTTCTTGTCTATTTCGGTTGTAAAGCAGCTGAATTATTGTTTCAATGTGTCACAAGTTTGATATACGGGCCATCAAGAGCGTCGCTGGCTTTTTAGTTCGCCCCTCAGAGAATGAGAGACAGTATACAACAGTGCCTCAAAACTGCCCCTACCACCCTATTTTCTCATAGTCTTGACATCAACGTGATATATGCTTCATTACTCATTGTTATTATACTTCCAGATACTACATGTAACTGTGTTGGTAAATATATATTTAATCATTATCAATAAAGAAGATCAAAAAAAAAAACAAAATCGATTTAGATAAATTTCAATGTCAAATAATACAATTTATTTAAAACCGCAAACTACAAATCTAACAGGACAAAATGACTGAATTTGAACATCAAGTATACGACGAATGTTGTGCGGTTGAAAGTTAAAGTAGTTTGAATTCAATATTCTTACCTAACAATTTATCTGTTCTAGTTGATGAGAATCGAAAGGGAGAACAACGTTTCCTGACTTTATCAATCAATCCATGAAATCCCTAACATTAATCTTCTAACCCTGCATACCGATATATTACGTACAATTTGAATTTAGCGCCATTATTCAGTAACATCATTACTAATTGTACACTTATTATTTGGATGAATCATTCAAATCAAGGTAAATAAAATAGAAATAAGACACTATGTACGTTTGAAAAATCGAAAAGTATCAATTTGAGAATTTTGGTTTGGAAAATTTGAATTTACCGGCATAAATCGCCATTTGTTACTAACTGTAAGATCACTAATTGTAGCATACTCAAGTAAATAAGAATGAAGCAGATTATTGTCGAATATACAATAAAAGTTTATAAAATTGAAGAAGCTGCTCTCAACTGTTTGGACGAGTATTTTAGATCTAATTGTTGTTTTTGATTATGTAATTAAATAGTTTGTTCGCTACAATTAGTAGAGGTTGTTGTAATTTCCAACAGATGTCGTTGTTTTGTTTTGACATTCTGTAGACATTTAACAGCTGTGTCGTTGTGTTTGTGTGTTTCTCTTTGGATGAGCCTGTTATCAGTAGTATAAAATTGTGGATCTTATCAAAATTAAAATATTTATTATAAATAATTACAAGTATATAGAACCAGAAAAACTATCTATAAACGTGTATGAAATGCGTATAAATCATTTAATACAATACGATAAACAATTGAGAGAATTTTATAAAATTTGACATTAAAAAAAGTATCATGTTATTGTTGATTTATTATTTTTATTGATTTAAAAAAATCAAAATAATGTTCATTAAACCCCAAGAAGTACTTATAGCGAATGCTTTTTGGTAAGTTTTACAAATTATTTCAAAATTAAATTCTATGTAAAATGATAAATAAATATTTGAATTTCAGGGAAACTGAAGAATGTTCAATTTATTTCGTATTACAACATAGAAAAGGTCATGGTGGTTCTAAAGGATTGTCATCACTTCTAGTTGGTACAATTGATAGTATTTTTGATACGAAACCAGCACCTTATCGTATCCTCCATCAGACACCATCATCTGAAGTCTATTATTGTTAGTTTTATTTTTTTATTATTCTAATTTGTAACAAACAAATCTAAAGTTTGTATAAAATATTGTAGTAATTGCTTGTTCTATGACAAGACAAGAAATATTACAAGATTGGTCATGGCTTTTTCATAACGTTTCACCAACATTACATAGTTTTGATAATGAAGATGATATCACAAATTTCGTTACATGTAAAATTGAATCGGTGATAGCTACTAGACAAGATCGTGATAATGAAGGTAAGCTAGCTAATCTTATCAATTAATCTATTTTGTATTTTAATTAATACAGTGAAAGTTTCTATTTTATTTAGCAAAATATATTTTATGTAAATATATGCCAATCAACAAGGACGAATATTATTTTTATTTATTCTATATAGAGTTATTTAACAATTAACTATATAACAACAATATTCCAATATCCAGTTTTTGTTTATTTTATGATAATAACAATAATAAAATATGATTGAAAATAGGCCAAAAGATGTCGCCTCTTGTATAATAAAACAATAATTTGTTTATTGTTAAATTTTTGAGGTCAATTTCCGGATTTGTATCAATATAAAAAATTACGTTTCTGATTTACGTTTTATTATTATTATTATTATTATTAAATTATTATATAAATTGTTAATAGACTTGGATATTATTTTGCAAAATATACAAATTGATTATTTTTTCACCAATAATAAAATAATAAATTATTACATTTCAGTTAAAAGGTTATCGTTGCTTCATTAAAACAATAACATATATGCTATATACAGGATGAGACATTTCAAGTAGAAACATAGAAGAGATTACAAGAAATTAGACAGTCTTCAGTTCTTTATCCGAGACTTACGAGTAAACCTTACGAGGTGGAAACTCCGGATTTTGATGATTTTTGGTGTATATATATAGAGAAACTTATTCTAAGGGACACGTATTTTGCCGTTCGTGCCCGTTCGCAAGTTTAAAGGAAAAAATGGGGGTTGAAGTTCACCCTGCAAAATCAGTTTTTCCCAAATATCTCGAAAACGGCTTAATATTTTTAGACGATTCAAGCACTAGATAATAGCGACACATAAAGGCTATTATGCTGCGTAAACCAATTTTCAATGGCTTATTTGAGGGTGAAACAATAAACAAATATATGTAATTTTTTTTGGGTTTTTTACCCTTTTCTACACTATGGCCAACTTTATGAGTCTGGAATTTTGTGTCAGAACAGCAAATTCAAAAATAAAAGTTACCTGTTTTTGGGATTTTTTATATATTTGATAATTAGGGGTGGAATACCTATTTAGGGATAAACGTTTGGGGGTGAATTCCACTTAATTGTGAAGGTATAAAATTTTGATTTGCTGTTTGTTATAAACAATATTGAAGATGCTTTTAAGTGATATATGTATCATTCGTTACCCTTGGTATCAACCCTTGTGGAAAAAAACGGTGTTGGTCTATCTATATACCAAAAATCATCAAAATCTGGAGTTTCCACCTCGTAAGGTTTACTCGTTAGCTTTGTTTGTGACCGAAGTTGTCTTATATACCCTGAGCATAAGACTCACTGTCATCTACTTAAACTCTCCTTAACTAAAATCAAGTTTATCCGCAAGGAACATAAGGTTGATTTACAGCAAAATCGATCGTAAGTCGAATAAGGAACTGAAGCTAAACTGGGCCTTACTACAGACAAAGTCCGGACTTAAAAGAGATTTATATTATTTTATTCAACTCTATAATCTCTAATCTTTTAACAGATAAATAAATGGACTGTTGTAGGCTAACGGTTAATCTTCAGCTCGTCAAATCATTTTTCTCTTACTTATTGGGATTGTAATAGACGTAACAATTTTTTTGTCCAAGATTTTAATAACAAGAAGAATATGATCCCATTTCTCGCAGTTTCTATTTGAAATATCTCAACCTTTAGATAAATATATACCTTGTACCTAAACAACTAAATCCGAATAGGTATCACATAAAAAGGACCTACAGGTATAGGTACTTAAATCTATTAAAACCTAGGTACTGCATTTCGGTACTGTTAATGGGTATAAGTATTGACGCCTATTGAGTTCTAAGCACTCCAAAGTACCTATACAGGTTCAAACATTCGATCTAGAAACATAGGACAATCTGGAGTGTGGATAATTTTACAGATATTCTACCAAATATCTCTTTTCAATCCAGACGAAAGCTATAAGACTGTCTTGGTTCTTCTGTAGTTTCTTCTATGTTCCTAGATGAAATGTCTCAATCTGTATATGATTTTTTTTTGCCTATTTGTTGATGTAAAAATAATAATGAAAAATACGTGTATTTTATCAACAAAGTAAAATACGAATTTAATTGATTTTAAAATACAAGTCCATTAACCTGAATTGAATCATACATTCTTTTATAAATAAATCAGTCAATAAAAAGCAATTGAATCATCAGAATGAAATAAAAATTAGTCAAACATATTGACGTTAAAGTTCATAGTTTCTTCTTCTTCTTTTTTGTTATCTTATTCTGATTTGTTATCAATTTTCAATAAACAGACAAATAACACATGATTCTTTTTAATATTGATTAGATCAGCAATATATAGACAATTATTATTAATAATAGAGTTAATGAGTAAATACATTTAATTATTATCAATTGATAATGAGAGTTGAGAAAACATTGGAAAGATCCAGATCCTTAATATTTCAAATATTCTTATCTCTCTATAATATGAGAATAGGCTTTAATCCTTCTATTGTTTATGATTTATTTCCAGTTGATGAAGATACGAAATCATTTAAAACAATCTCTGATAAATTCCAACGTTTATTTAATTTACCTAAAGATGAGAAATTGGTGAATTATTATAGTTGCAGGTAACATTTTCGTAACGAAACAACAACAACAACAACATTAATTGTTTTTGTTTTGTTTTTTTCAAGTTATTGGAAGGGTAAATTACCAAGACAGGGTTGGATGTATCTATCAGTAAATTATTGTTGTTTTAATGCATTTATTTTGGGTTTAGAAACGAAAATTTGTATACGTTGGTCGGAAATAACGGAATTAGATAAAAAAAATAGTTTATTATTTCCTGATTCAATAAAATTATCAACAAGAGAAAAAGAATATTATTTTAGTATGTTTTTAACAAAAAATGAAACATTCAAATTAATGGAACAATTAGTTGATTTAGCAATGAAACGTTTAATTGATGATAAACGTAGTTATTCAGAAGATAAAGAATTATTATATAAATTAAGTAAAAATGTACCAAAAAAACCATCATTTTTAAAACGTGATTTAGATGCTAGAGCCCAATCAGATGCATATAAATTATTATTTCGTTTACCAACAAATGAGAAATTAGATGGTTCAATTGATTGTACATTAATGACACCATATAATAAAAAACATGTTACTGGTAGATTATTTTTATCACAGAATTATATTTGTTTTGAAAGTCGTGTAAAATTACAAGTTAGTTTAATTATACCATTACGTGATGTTAAATTAGCTGAAAAAATTGAAAATAATGCATCAAATCAATCATTAGATAATGCTATAATTATAACAACACGTAATGAATTGAATAAAACAAATTTTATATTTGCACAAATATTAGATCGTGATTTTCTTGTTGAAAAAATATCGGAATTATTATCAAAAATACAAACACCAAATTATAATCATAATAATAATAATGATGATGATGATGATGATGATGATGGTGATGATTGTATTGAATGGAAATGTCAGCCACCATTAATGACAATATTCCCATTAAGTCCAATACCGGATGTATATAGAAAACAAGAGAATAAATCAAAAGAATGGGAATTACATTTTAATACATATGGACGTGGTATATCAATGTATCGTACAACAGAAGTGGCACGTTTAGTATTGCAAGGTATACCAGATTATTTACGTATGGATATATGGATGTCGTTTAGTGGTGCATTAAATGAGAAAGCCAATCATCCAGATTATTATCGTAAATTAGTTAATCGTGCATTAAAACAAACAAATTCCCAAGCAAATGATGAAATTGAACGTGATCTACATCGTTCATTACCTGAACATCCAGCATTTCAAAATCAAATTGGTATTGATGCATTACGTCGCATTTTATGTGCATATGCATTACATAATCCAAGTATTGGTTATTGTCAAGCAATGAATATTGTTGCATCTGTATTATTAATTTATTGTAGTGAAGAGGAGGCATTTTGGTTATTAGTTACATTATGTGAGAATCTTCTACCAGATTATTATAATACACGTGTTATTGGGGCTGTTGTTGATCAAGGCATATTAGATGATTTAACATTAGAACATTTACCAAATTTACATGATAAATTATCACAATTAGGAATGACAAATATGATATCATTATCATGGTTTTTAACATTATATTTATGTGTTATGCCATATGAGAGTGCTGTTAATATTATTGATTGTTTCTTTTATGATGGTGCTAAAGTTATCTTTCAAGTTGCATTAATGTTATTAGAATGGAATCAAGAGAAATTATTGGCATGCCGCGATGAAGGTGAAGCAATGCAATTATTAGCTGATTATCTAATGGGTGTTTATAATGATGAAGGACGTGGTGCTATTAGAAATAAAAGTTATGATGATCAAAAACGCAGTATTTCTGTACAAACATTAATTTATGAATCTTATGTACGTTATGGTTTTTTAACAACAGGACAAATTGAACGTTTACGTTTAAAACATCGTTTAAAAGTTGTACAAGAATTAGAAGATACATCTGAACGTAATGTTATTCGTTCTGTAATTAGTGATAATTATTTTACACAACAAGAATTACAAGAATTATTAAGTTTAATACGTGAAGAGATTATTAGTAGGAAAAAACAAATTTGTGAAAAACAAACACAACAACAAGAACAATCATTACAACCATATGATAATTATAAAGTTGATTTTGATTATTTTAAAATTTTATTTATTGCATGTTCACCATGGGGTAAAGGTGAAAAAGCTGAATCAATAGCTGCACGAATTTTTACTGTAAATTCCAATAAAATATTCATTTGTTTTATTCTAATTTCATGAATCTTTTTCTAGTTGTTGGATACTAATTGTGATGGTTATTTGAATTTTCGTGAAATTGTAACAGCAATTGGTTTAACAGCAACAGCTGAACCAGCACAACGTTTAAAATTATTATATATAATACATTTACCACCATTATTATGTATGTCTGATATTGAATCACCTGTTAGAAATGAAGATGGTGCTGAGATTGCATCTGAAGCTACTGATTTCTTTGATAATATCCAACAAAGTGTTAATAATTTAGATTCATTAAGTCTACATTCTGAAGAGGCTGTAACACCTACAACATCCAATAATTATCAGTAAGTAATATTGCTACGAATTCACCTTTATTGTGGGAGGTAATAATTCCAGCATAAATAACTGTACAGATCCTATAACTGAATGTGGGCTAGTTAGTTTAATTCCGAGGTAAAGTAGTTTATAGATTTTTGTCTCTTTAACTGCATACATCCTTAGATTAGATTAGATTATAGGGGTCGTTTGGCCATGTAGCCTTCCTTAACTGCGACCACAGCTGATCTATTGTTCTTAACCCTCCATCTATTGATATCCCAGGAAAGATATCTTTTTGGCAAAGCTAACCTTCTCTCTGGGAGACTTCTTTGCCACTTCAGCAGGTGATAGAGTCACACTGCCTAGGCTAACGAGTCTTATGTGGGCCAAGGCGTCACATTTGCATAATATCTGTTCGGAGGTTTCATTGTCCGATTCATATAATCTACATCTCTCACTGTCTGCTTTGCCCAGTTTTTTGAGATGGTATCTCACTGGGCAGTGCCCAGTTAAGAGTCCCGTTACCAGTCTTAGTTCGTTCCTACTTAGGTCGAGAAGCTTTCTAGCATTCTGAGGCAAATAGTCAATAAACTTTTTTGCCTGTCGCATTCCTGGACATTGTCTCCAGTGGAGCATTTCCCTTCTCCATTCCCACGCACAGGTTTCCTGCCTCCTGTGGGGCTTGGCTAGCCCACAGAATGGCTCCGGACCCATGAGTGGAGCCATGGCACCTGCTCTCGCAAGGTCGTCGGCTATTTCGTTGCCAGCAAGTCCCTGATGCCCTGGCACCCATGCAAGGGTGAGTTTATTGCCCTTAGCCAGTTGTTTCAGAGATTGACGACATTCCCAGACGGTTTTTGACTCAAGGCTATAGAGCTTTCAGAGCCGCCTGGCTGTCTGTCAAGATGTATATTTGTGTGCCTTTGAGATTTCTTCGTAAACACTCTCTAGCGCACATTTCTATTGCAAGAGTTTCAGCTTGCGTTATGGTTGGCGACTTTCCCAAGGCTAAGGATGCCCTGTAGTTGGGTCCATATATTCCTATACCGGTGCCATTGTTCGTTTTAGATCCATCCGTGTACCAGATGGAGGATCTGCAGTTTAATCTGCTTATCCAAGTTCTTGTCCTTTGGCAGTCTTCTATGACCACATCAAAAGGGACCTCGAAGTCAAATTTCCTCGGCATGATGTCCGATGGTTTGACCAGGAATTCTATGCAAATTTGCTTCAGAATTTCTAAATGTCCTTGCCAGTCACCTGGTTTGGAGTTTGCAGTCTGGGGTAGCCTAAGAGCAGCGAGGAGTCCTTCCTTCTGCACCTGTAGATGGAGCGGGAGTAGGTCCAGAAGTGCTTCCATGGCCGCTGATGGGGTGGTACCCATAGCCCCAATTATGCCCAGGCACGCTAATCGCTGCAATTTCTGCAGCTTATTTTGCGTAGTAATTTGTAAGGTTTTCGTCCACCATACAAGTGATGCATAGGTGACGATGGGTCTTACGACTGTGGAATACAACCAATAGGTGGTTTTAGGTTGCAGACCCCATGTCTTCCCAAACAGCTTACGGCAAGTCCACAATGCAGCCGTCGCTTTGGAGAGAGTCTTATCGACGTGTGAATTCCAGTTTAGTTTACTATCCAGGGTTACTCCCAGATATTTTACCTCACTGCAGAATTCAATAGTTTGTCCATATAGCTGAGGAGCCTCGAGATGAAGCTTTCTCCTTCTTGTAAATGGAACTATGATGGTTTTGCTTAGTTCCTCCCTCGCACACCAATTTTTGATACAATTTAGGGCACCTTGCATTAGGCTGGATGCATACATCCTTGGTTTGTACGTTGTTTTGCGAAAAGTTCGGTGTAAATCGAGACTTTTGATTCGACTGTTTCGTGTAAGTGGGGTTTCTTCATCCGTATTAAACCAAAACCATACAATTAGCGTTTTATCTTATTTTAAATAGGCGATTGTTTTTGTTGAGAATTAGCTGAAAAAATCTGTAATTTTGTTATAGAAAATCATATGAATCTCAATCATCGATGGATAATTCTATTACAAGTAATAACGGTGATTCAAGTTGGGAAACAAAAAGTCTTACAAATCTACGTAATTTAGTTCAATCAAAAGATGGTAAAGTTAGTTTAAAATCAGTACCGAAAATGACACAACCACATTTTATAACATTATGGAAAACAATTTATGATATAACAGTAACAGAACCTGAAGATCAAGTATATTTTGCATTGATTTTTTTATAAATTATTTGTTAATTTGTTTTTTTCTAATTAAAACTTGTAGAATACGTATCATGCAATTGCTGATGTTGGTACATTACTATTTGAATTGGGTGATGTTGGTAAACAATTCTTTGTTAGTCGTGATGAATCTGAAGATAGTTTAGCAGCAGCTGCTGCTGCTTATAATCCACCAGCTATAACAACAATAGAAGGCGTAAGAAGTTTATTTTTTATTTTCGTTTATATAAAACAAACAAACATTAATCTTATTTTTTTATATTATAGTCACCGGATAAGAATGGTAATCCGTTGATATCATCATCAAAAATAGAAATCCAATGGTATATTACTTTACAACAATTTCTAGCATCAATGTTGAATGCTCAACCATTAGTTGATTTCTTTTCAAAAACAACATCACTATCGGATGGTATACAACAGTTGAAAAACAAAAGATATATGAGATATAATTCATGGTATGATGTACCGGCTGGTAAAGTTTAACAATTTGATGATTATGGAGAAATATATTTTTTTAAAAATTAATAATTTTATGATAATAATTATGTGTGTGTGTATATATATTTACAGTTATTTTTGTTTTGTTTTGTTTTATAAGAATATTCATTTATTTTTTATTATATAAAATGTGCAATATTCTAATGGTTGCTGCTATAAGTATTCTTTCATTAACAGGATTACAAAATAATAATTACAATTTTTATCTACTTTTTTTTATTATTATTGTTATTGTTATTATTTCAAAAAAATACCTTATATTAACAGGAAAAAACAACTATTTAATATATATATTACAGTCTATATACAAAAATTAAGTAAAATCTTAGTTAATAAATATTAATTAATAGTTAATTAGTGCCATAAAAAATAGAACGAAAGATAGAAAGTGAAATACCTGAATCAGGTTGGTATTTCAAAAAAAAAAAATGGAAGATTGTTTAACTATCTGGTTCTACTACAGTCTGTTCCATCTAACTGCCGTAATTCCATTATTTTCAACGAAAAAAGAAATTGTGAGTATGATGTGAATATAAAAGAGTATTCTTGATAGTAATAGTACCCTTGTAGTCTATGGAAAATGGGAAATGAAGTGAAGAGTGGAAAATTCAGAATGACATTTGCTTGAAAAGGATGAGCTAAATTGTAATCAACCAGAAATACGTATTTATCTAACTTGAAACGGGATTCTTTTGCTAATCTACTCAACTGTAGTGACTCGTTGTTCACTCAAAAAGCCCATTACCTACAAGCACACTTATAGTATGTTCAATGACTTAAGAGGTCCAGTAAAGTAATAAAAATTTGTTCACAATAGATACAGCAGCAAGATTGCCACCATAAATAATATTTAAAATTTTTCATGACGATAAAAACTGCACAGATGTTTCTTTAAAACCCCAAAGTTTTGATGAAACATCTAGGCAGTTTGTGGTCATGGTCATGACAAATTTTAAATTTTATTTATGGTGGCAATCTTGCAGATGTATCTATTGTGAACAAATTTTTATTATTTCTGGATCTCTTAAGTCATTTAACAGGCTACACGTTATCAAAACATCCTTATATATTGTACCCCAAATTCTTGTTTCGTTCACAAACAATAGAAATACGAGATTAATTGAAACAGACTGTATAAGTGATAACATGAAAAAATTATGCAAATATCATCGTAATGTGGCAAATTCGAAAAAAAATATGAATAAATTAAAAATTAAACAATAAATAAGCAACAAATTTCTAATACTAAAGAGGTACAGAGCTTCGATATTTAAAAAAAAAAAAACAAAAATTATAATCCAATACATACATTATGTACAAACACAAAAAATACAATAATTTTGGAATGAATACTATCCCAATATTTGCTAAAATTGTTAAAATAATAATAATAATAATAATATAAATAAATAAAACCAGCCCGACCAGGATACAAGGCAAATCTCTGAAATTTAAAGAAAAATATTAAAATCGGTGCATTTAGTACGAACTGAGTTTTATCACAGAGCAAATCTACCTGTGTGGCCTAGAAGACGCTGATTTATTCAAAGAAACAAAAAAAAAACTATCATATAGCTTTGAAAATTTCGGATCAAAATTGCCTGCATCTTGTCGCTACTTTTTTTGCTAACTAATCGAATATTAAAAAAAAAAAACAAAAACCACAGAACAAACTGTAATGAAGCGAATTAGCACCAAGTCTAAATTAAAAAAAAAATACAAAAAAAAATAATGATTAAAATCAGATCCTTGGGAATTTTTCCAAATACAATTGCTCCAAACATAGAGCTACCCTGTACGATACTCACACAATTCAAGTATCTTTATCTAGATTATGTTTTTTTTTTGTTTGTTATTAATAATTAGAACCATCACTAATTACCATAAGTTTGAAGCTTATAGCGCATGTTTCTTTTTTTTATTATTTTTATTTTTTAATAATAATAATTTGTTTATAATCTAAACAATATCACTAGAATGACTATTATCGTCACGATCTTTAAAAAATCCTTTTTCTGTTTTACATTCACGTATCGTTACTGTTTTTAAATTAACAGTAACATCAGTTATAAAAACTTGATCAGCTACTGGATTCCTTGCTAACCAATAATCCGATCCTGGACTAGTCAAAACCGGTACTTCACTATTATTATTGTGATTATTATGTCCATTCACAATTAATTGTTTGCTTTCTGTTTTAATATCAACACTATTATTACTATTAGCACTATTATTATTATTATTTTCACATTTATTCCTATTATTATCTTCTAATTTTATTTTTGTATCATTTAAATTTGATTTTTTCGTACTATCTAGTGTTGTTGTTGTGTTGGTGCTATTGGTTGTTGATAATCGTTTATTATCATCAGTACGTGATGCTACCGGTTTCGGTGATGCTGGTTCTTTTGTTGATGAATGCGGTAATGTTGCATCAACAGGACTACGACTTTTATCAGCTGTTGTACGTGGTGTTGTTGCTGTTAATACAGCAGGACTTGATGCTGACGGTATTGCTGTTGTTGTTGTATCATCGTCAATTTTTTGTCGTACATTCGTTTTACTATTATTACTACTACTATTATTACTATTACTATTACTAGATGATGATTGTTTTGTATTTGATGATAATTTTTGTATTTTATTAGGTGGTGGACTTGAACTACTTGTAGGACTTGTCGTGATAGTTACACCAATTTTACCACTTTCTTTCGATAATACTTCAGCTTTCCGTTTTGTACCTAATGTTGTTAAACGATCTAATATTGGTCGGTCTTCACTACTCGAACTATTCGAATTTTCATTATCACCAACACCTACACTTGTTGCTAATGGTAATGGTGATTTTGTTGATATCTCCGAACCAGCTCTTGTATCATCATCATCTAATATTGGTGGTTCATTTTTATTTATTGTTTTATTGATTGTATCAGTTTTTTCATGTAATAACACACTCTCATCTTGACTATCATCACCGACTTCTTCTTCTTCAGTTTCAATATGTTGTTGTTTCTCTGTTGTATGACGTTCACGACGTCTTGGACCACGTTTATGTGATTGATTTTCACTTTTTTGACTACGTTCATATAAATCAATTAAACGACTATCGAGTATATTCTCTTCTGGTTCCCATGTGTTATGTCGTTGACTCCAACCCTGCCATTTTACGTAATATTCAACCGTGCCCTAAAAATAAAAACCAAAACAACAACAATAAGGTTAGAAAATTATAACCTTTAAAATGTACAAAATACAAACAAATCTTTTAATGGTAGTGTTATAAAAACCAACATCTGGTACAAATCAACACGTTAACCATGAGGTCTTTCTCAATCAGTTGTAAATTTTAAGGGTAACTTAATAAAATAATAAATCACCAAAGAATCGATGTCGTAAATAAGGAAAATTATAAAAATATCACTACTGTGTAATAAGAATCAACCGTACTTTGATTTATGATTAGTGACTCATGAAATTTTTGAATTACTTAACCCTTGATGCATCAAAACATCCCTTTGAATCACCACCAACCCCACTACCATCTTAAATTAATTAATTTACATTCGAATTCTAATACAAAATCATCAATAAAAATTCGTATTTTTTTTTAAATAAAAATCAATTCGATTGTGATGAATTTGATTGAATTGTAAACTTACCCGCCGAACTCTTTTTTTCATAATTCTTTCGGCGGCATAAACACGGTCACCAAGTTGATCCATTGTTATAACACTGATGTGTGTATAGATGTGTGTTATTATTTTAACAGATCACAATTAATTAAAATAAATACAATAATTAAGAAACAGTGTTTGCATTGCTTCAATTATTGAATAAATAATTACTTTTGATTATTAGTCAACATTTTCTCGCGGAAAACAGCCAGTGTTTTCCCGATAAATGCTATTTTTTTGTGTGTTCGTATATATACATGTATATATATACATAAACCACTACACACACACAATCTTTCAGCCATACTCGTTTATAGGGATTTTAAAGCCGCATAGCTGCCAACACTGCAATCTAAAGTGCGCTTTACAATTTTCTCAAAATAAATTTAATAAATAAGTATTTTATTTAATGTAATCGGCAAGTATTGAGGATAATCTAGTAATAGTCTCGATAATTTCAAGAGATTTCTGGAATTTTTCAATATTTCCAAAGCAAGTTTATTTAAAAATGTCAGATATGACTCTACCTTATAATACAAGAATAGACTCGTCCAATTTTATATACATACCAACTTCATTATGTATGCATATGGCGATTGTTTTTTTTTTATGTTGTTGCTATTACGTAACATATTTTCGTTATTATCCATTAATTTGATTTGTTTAAACAGATTTTGCTAAATTCTACAATAAAATTTGAAATTATTTTCTATAATTTACTATATACAAATCAATTGCTGAATCAAGCCAAAACTATATTTATTTATAATAACTCTTATACGAATTTATTCTAATTGTTAATCTTTGTATTTGTTGTAAATATGAAGTCTGAAAATTATTTGTATTTCAAAATAAATTTGATTTAATTTTTATTAAATTCAAAAATCAGGTTGGTGCCGACCAAAAATTAGCCAATCAGAGTTAAGTTGAAGACAGAATAGCCAATTTCAAGAAATAAAATTCTCCAATTTATAAATAACCGCTATACGTAACTGGAATGGTGACGATATACCAGCGAATACGTAAAGAAAAGAGACAGACAATCTGGGACCATGCTTTATTCTGTTCCATCATACATATAAGGTGGGCACACACGAGCGGACTTTTTAAAGGATCTGGTCCGATGAATCAGATCCCACGAT
>JAZBGY010000060.1:55128-137184 GCA_037414755.1 Lydus trimaculatus | reverse complement strand
AGTGTCCCTAAAAGGGAGTGTCCGTACTATAGAAGTGTCCGCATATGGAGGTTTCACTGTATATATATAGAAAAAAAATGTTTAAACATGAAACATTCATTTCTATTCCATTATTATAAAACTATAGATATCAACATTGTATTATTTATAGAAACGATTTCGATTTATTGGAATTTAAAACAGTTCCAAGTCTCTAATTGATTGTTGAAACAAGCAACCAACGCCCTTTTCTCAATATTATATCTACCGGTATTCTTATGGAATGTTTGAATTTATACAGAATATCCAAAACGTGAGAGACAGTAGATTGTATAGTTTTCTAGATGTAATATAAAAGCTACTGTTTTAGCTTTATTTGTTTAAAACAACCGTAGAAAAACTAACAAGTTTCATTAACATGAATCATAAATACGGTTAACAGTATAGGAAAATCCTCTGACTAACCCAATTTGTCATTACTGTATAGCTTTTCTTTTTATTATTATTCTCTAATATATCAGACGAAAATCTTAAATTGTTCGGTGCAATCCTTATAATATTCAACACTTTATAAATTGTAGTTTATAAAAATAACAAAAAGCTGCTTTGAAATATCACCGTTCAAGAGATAATAATTTTTTAAATTTGAGATTGTGGAAATGATTCATACAATGTCGACACTACTTCTTCTTTAAAATTCAGGTTGTAAGTTTTCAAATAAAAGAAACTATCTAGACCGTATAATAATGGTTTAAAGCTCAACAGAGAGACAGATAGAGCTTTATAAATACTCTAATGATAGTCTTTTTATTTTCACAGTTTTCTAGACAAAGGGGTAGAACGTTTAATCGTTTATCATAATTTCAACCGTACTTTTTAGAGTGGCAATACGAGGTGTGACAATTATATTCCAGCAATTTTTCTTTGGACTTGCATAAATTGAGCGATGACAGAATTTCATCTAGATTCCTGCACAATATCCATCTCCTAACTCTTACACACCGTCGCCAACTTGGAAGCTAACACCTGGAAGCACCCTTCGTAATCCTCGAAAGATGTTCCTCAAAATGAGTTTCTTTCATCTGGAAGAACAAAAACAGTCGCACAGGTCTAAAGTTTGAGTGAAGCGCGTGCAGCGTGAAGAATGTTCTTTTTAACCAAAAATTCCTGGGCAGCGAAGAAGGTATGAGAAGGCGCGTTGTCGTCGTGCTCCATCATCCGTTGCAAAGCAAACTAGGTCGGACAGGGTAGCTTTGGATATCCGAACGATAAACTATTAAAAGGCATCGCTATTTTGTCTGTTCTGCACACGTTCTGCAATTGTTCGAAAAATTCTCACATAAGGGGAACGAAACTTGTTGCAGTACTGTAGGAAGTGCTCCTCTTTTTAATGACATTTCACTCCAACTGCCAGCGTAGCCAAAAAGGAAGTTATGACCAAATTTCCGGAAGATGCCACATGTCGTTTGTCAAAGCTTCTGAAGGAAAAGTATGCTTCTCTAAGGCGTAAAAAGTAGTAGTCAATAGTTTTAATAGTGATAAGACCGTCATAGACAAAGCTAGTTCTAAAAAATGAAACTATAGAGACCCAAGTTCTAAATCAGTTCAGTAGACCCTTATAATTTAAACTCAAGAAACCAGGTACTCACATCAACACACTAAAATATCAAATTATTGACAAGCTATCAAGAAAAGCAGCATTACAAGATTGATTTAAAGTAGTGCTTCATTAAACCTTCAATTGCAAGGAACTCTTAGGTTTTGGATTGGAATTGCTTGGGCGTTGCACCAATTAATTACATCAGCAGAAGCAATAGAAATATCAAATAATGTACAAACAACTATAGAAGCCCTAGAACGGAATTAAATGAAAAGTTTTTGAAAAGGGCAATAATGCTTACAGTTTTTCGTCTTTTCGCCTCATTTTTTTTAATTAAAATATAATTTCGAATGGACATGAGAAATGAATGAATAGGATAGCAGAAATAATGCTATGTACATCATAAATCAAGCCGGGGGGGAAAAACGCTACTTCTACTACAGTTGGTCAATAAAATAATGTAATACACATCATATTTCTTTATACAGTTATGGGAGGTCTTTTATTCCATAATAAAATCAATTTAAGTTGTTTGTAATTTAAATATCAAATTGAACAAAGATTTTATTTAGTAAATCAAACTGTAATTACATCACAGTATGAAATATAAATTACATTCAAATCTCTATATCTCTCTTTCTCTACTATACACAGACAGTTTCTTGCTGTTTCTCTCTATTAATGACTTCACAAATTTAAAGACTAAATGGAAACCTCAACAGCACCTTGAAATCATCTCTCATACATTATAGTTTCCAGTAATGTAAAACTTTGTAATGTTTACAAGTTATTATTATTATTATTATTATTATTATTATTGTTATCATTCAATTTGTTTCATGTTAATGTTGATGATAAAATAATTAATAAACTTGAAGAATTATTCATGTTTGTAAAATTTAATTGAAATTAGTATTCATTCATTTTGAAAATACACACCCTGATGACTAACTTTTCTAAAGGGAATTTGAAATTATCTCATATTTATAAATGTTGTCTTAAATCCTATTTTAAATGTATATATTTCCATCATCAACAACTTAAATAGGAAGTGTACGAAAATGTAAACCAAGACAACTTTCTTGTTGTTGTGTATTTACCAGAGAATTTGATAAACTAAAGGGTCGTAATTTTGTAAATTTACCCTTTACTTGACAACTTACTCCAAACTGCTATGTTGCTGGATTATGTTTTAACATTACCCAAAGAAATGTTGTCAACAACTGTATAAGAAATATCAATGAATATATAAACCAGATACTTAAAGATTACCATAATTTTAGATAATTACAAATTATTCTACTGTATATAGACGGATTTATGTTATGGTTTTAAATAGGCGTACTGTCAATTCGAATAATTCTCCAAATAAATCGAATTAAATTTGAAAAGATTGTACGGATATTTGTACATACCGTTAATTGGTAATCATTACCTTAATGGGTATGGAAGCTGTACCCATTGTTGTGGCTAATTTGCGCAGAACCAATTTAAAATAATTTAGCATTAAACAATAGGATGCATTCCAAAGTGGGTATATAGTTGTGTACCAATCTTTTACTTTATATGGTGTTCTTTTATTATTGTCAACAACCACGTTCCAAAAATCGAATTATTCCAGAAAATTGCAAGCTGACAAATATTAATCGAATAAGGAAAACAACACACAATAAGACGACAAACAAATAGAAATCCTGGTTCAGATGTTCCACCAAAATATATCTCGTCGAGCTTAATTGGTATTTCATGTATCCACAACGATATAAGATGACAGTGGTGTAAATACCTAATCTATAGCTATAGTCTTTTGTTTCGCTCTCCTCTCACAATTACTTATCAACAAAAGCTTGATAAGCCGACTAAACGGATCGACCTACTGGTATTCCACAAAGGTAGATATTAATCTAATAGAGAAGGTCAAGGTGGAATTGAAAAATTTAGAACTAAAATCTAATGTCAGTATAATTTCAACAGAATTATATGTTGGATTTGATCCAACATTGTGTGTTTCTTAAAAATTTATTGTTTTGTCAAGTGCAACAAAACTGACAAATGCAAATGTTGTCAACTGTAAAATAGTTTTTGAAAATGTAGATAATCAATACGGCTATATACTAGAAGGTTTTGAGGTCAACTATACTCAAACGAGACTTAATTAAATTGACTGCAAAATCAATAATCAAGTTGCAGATAAGCCATAAAGACGACTAAAATTTGTTGTAAACAGGTGAAATTCTATACAAAATCTGGGTCTGTTTGTAACAATGTCTTTTAAAGATAGATATCCCTCTTGTATGCCAGTTTAATTACGCATTATCCGCTTATAACGGACAATTTATTTAATAACGAAATTATATAACATTTATGATACACTTATAATAAAATTTAGTTTTAATTATCCATTAACAAACAGTATGGGCGCTTATCATTTATTTTACGATGTACATACATGACATGTCGTATATCTTTCTAACCATTTCCAGTAGACTCTCTATTCTATTGTTAAAACAATAACCAACCGCACTATTATTATTGTTATTATTTAAAGTTTAATTAATTGTTAAACAAATATTACGTATTTTGTTAACCAATTTCAAGTATCTACAATTAGAATTAACTGTATATATTCAAATTTATTATATGAAATGCTACGATTAGTGCACTTTAGTGGTGATAATTGTGGCGGCGACAATAGTGGTAATGGTGACGATGGTAGTACAGTTTAATGAGCAAACTGTTTATTAGCGTGAGAACTTGATAAGAATACCACATCACGCCACTATAATCATTCGAAAACTTTATCAAACTTTAATATCTGTATGATGATTTCTTACAATCTAATTACACAGTCCCACCATTAAGTCAAAAAAATAAAAATTAAGTTGAGAATTACTTCAAATAGTAGTCTTACCTGTTTTAAATCGATTGTAATGGTAACATATTCGTATTGTGATCCATAAAATAATGCTGGACTTTGCCACCATTTATTTGTACCATCGATGGCATAATCGATTTGATGTCGTTTACCAGGATCACTACTAAAATTATCACAAATACCACAACGTCCTTTACCACCATCTACCATACGACAGAATTCTTCACGTTGACTTTCACCACAAGTTGCATTCGTTGTGATAACAGCTTTTGTTGCTAAATTGAATACCGATGGCCATAAACCTAAATTGTTGTTTGTTGTTGTTGTTCGTGTTGATAATGTGGATGCATTTCGTCGTACATGATTTCCACCAATACCGTAATTTTTAAAATGTTTTAAACCTGCAACAATAATAATGCAATATCGTTTTAATATTGTGCAAAAGTTTCAAATATCGTCATTTTGACGGTATATTGAGAAAGTTTTCCACAAGGAGGTCTCATCTGATTTCATGAATTATTATAGCATTTTCAAAGGGCGATTAAAGCAATGTGATTCCATAAAGCCTTATAAACACACACATTCGGTGGAAATAAAGACGGGAAAAAGAGAGAAGAACAAGAAAAAAGACACTGACCACAGATATTTATTGATCTTGATCAAACGTGCTACAATGGAAGCTGTATATATATATATATATATATACACGTTATATAGGTAATTTTTCCTTTTTCAGTTTGATTTATTATCGTTTCGTACGCTTTCTGTATATATGTGTGTGCTTTTACGATTCTATTATCGTAAATTTAAAAATTTTAAAAGCCACACTACTATCCAAAGAATCAACTTTTAGTTATCAAGAATGAAACGAATATAAAATCGTGTGGTGATGGGAAAACTGACGATGTGCCGACAAAAGATTATAAAAAAATAATGTTTAATAATCTCTCTTTCGTCAGATATATATGGGCCGTATACACTTGAGGTTATTATCAAAGCGTCAAATAAGACAATCGGACTTGTAATAAAAATGTGGATGTTTTCAAAATTATTTGAATATAATGAACGGGAAGTTTATGTAAGCTGTGATGGAGATGTTGATTTGAACTTTTATTCTTCTAAGGGCCTATGCAAACGACGCCTTTTTATCGCGCTGATCGCACATGCCAACCGCAACTAGGACGTACTACAAACGCGATGTAGTCGCAGTCTGTGGACTTGAACACACTTTCATAAATTGACAAATGCGCAGATACGTCGATACAATCGCGTTGTAGCATAAATGTGATGCAAAAAAACGCGCTACAACTGCGAGGTTTTAGTCAGAGACTCGTCAAGTAAGATGGCGTCGGTTGAGGCAACAGTGCTAACGCTGACTTTGGTTCTTACAAAGAAATCGCAAAAATAAACATTCCTTTTTGATATTCCGTATCAAAAAAAATGCAGCACATAACAAAATTCTGTTATCACAATTATATCTGCAAAGGATACGCGGAGAGGAGCCTCGTCTCTTCCGCTTCTTACTATATTCTGACAATCCACTGTGGCGTTACACGATCGCGTAATCAGCGCGATAAAAAGCCGTAGTTTGCCTAAGCCCTAAATGAGAAGAATTAGATTCGAGGATTCGAGAACATATTTCCGAACGATTCTTACCTCGAATTTTAACAATTTTACGGTATTTATAGACAACATTCCATTTTGGATGTGGTCAAGCTAAACTAAGTTCACTATACTTCTACATGCTTTGGTATGTGAAATATGTTAACAAAAGACTGCTTGTTTTAACAAAGAATTCGCCCAAAAGAGTATTTGAAGCATTAAGGTATTCTCTTTAAGACAATACTCGTCGTCCAAGTGATGCTTCCATTGAAGCAGCTTTTACTATATTTAGAAATAGTATGAAAAACAAACTACAGAAAATGTGTAAATTTACTAGTAGTTTTGCAACTTTAATTCTAGTTTTCAACATTTCAAAACTTAACAAAGATGTTCGAGATTAGTTCAGATTAAACTTTGGAAAAGTTCTTCATTTTTTCTTCCCAAAATTTTTTCAAAATAAAATCTAAAATATCAGTTTCATTTCAACAAATTATTATACGAAAACCTGAAATTTCGGTTATGTTATTTAATCTTTTAGGTAGTTAGTTGATGTGATTTTCAACAACCTCAACCACACACAACATCCAATAAAATGTTTATATTACAGTTTTCAACAGGTTGTAAACATATATACCTTTAAAGAATAGAATTTCAATGATAATAATCACCAAATATAAAAACGTTTAGATTTATATATTCGATAGATGTTGAAAACAACAACTGCAACGGTAAGATGGGAAAAAAATAGAAACGGATCCAGTCTAGCTAACATTCAGGTGTGTTTTAACTTTTATTTATACAGTAAATTAAATCATTACACCCCTGGGTGGTCGTGTTTTATATATAAGTAAACCTATACTGTATATCTCGCTTTATTTTCATTTATTTCTATAGATCTGGTTGAAATGTAGTGTGGATCTATAGTTTGTCCTTTCCACCACAAACATTGACTACCCTTTGAAACTATTAACAATTTACACTACACCACGCGAAATAGTTTTATGTTAAATTCGAGGAAACAAGTGAATAAATAAACAGTAAACAAGAGGAAAGACCATTCATTTAATTGGTCGCGTGCAATTAACAAAATCCTATTTATAAATCGGTAAACGTGTCACGTTGATATATTCACTCTTAAATTATATGTAACTGTTACTAAAAATACGTATCCGGTTTTATTTTTATTTTATTTTTTCTGTAATTTTAGAGCAAAAAAAATTTGTTTTTGATTGATGATTACAAAATCTTAACCGAAACGTCATGATAAATGAAAAGTAGACTAATTAACTATACGTTTGATAAAGTTCTGTATTAGTTTTGTAAACTTCACAAAGTGGGATTGTCGTTAAATTTGTCGAGGGTTAGTTTTTCTTTATAGCTTCTTCAAGTTAAAGAAGTATTTCCATATGGAAAAATCGACAATACCGCACAGGGTGTTAGCGGCTGAAGGTGACAAGACTACTACTATCATAAATCATAGTTTCAATGTAAAAAATGAGAAATTATAACAAATTGGTTTTTTTTTTAAATAAAAAACTGAAATAAATCAGAATTGTAGAATCCAAAAACAATCCACAATTTATAATTTCCATTATTTTATTTACAGTAAATATAATTAATCGTCACGGGATCGGAAGAGGATTCGCCGTTAAAGGTAGGTCGTCGCGGGATTAAAGAGGATTCGCCGTTAAAAGGTAGGGTTTCTTAATTCGGCCATGGTAAACTACATGGACTAGTTAGCAAACAAAAATTATTTATAACTAATTGTTAGGATACCCCCGCCACAGGGCTCATTGTAAGAACCCCATAAGAACACAC
This sequence comes from Lydus trimaculatus, assembly GCA_037414755.1. Taxonomy (NCBI): domain Eukaryota; kingdom Metazoa; phylum Arthropoda; class Insecta; order Coleoptera; family Meloidae; genus Lydus; species Lydus trimaculatus. The sequence continues at coordinate 129,310 of JAZBGY010000060.1, read as the reverse complement.
TAGTGTAGTGTAGGTAGAGGTTCATTGTATTACAATTCTTTCTTATGGTTTGTTCGTAGGTATAGGGAAATTAGGATCCAACTAGGGGGTCTCTTTTATACCTGATCTACCGATATCTGTCGAAAAAATTGGAAAGAAGTCAGTATTCTAGGTACCTTTCCCCCAAAATCAGTACTCGAAACTATATGAATTTGGCGCAAATTGACCTTTTCATGTATTTTCAAAGACATATCTGGGCCGGGGCGTGTGTTGTCATGACAAATTTTAAATTTCCATCAAGTCCTTTTATTATTTTACTGGATCTCTTAAGTCACTCTACCGACTATATTTCAATTATTAAATTTCTGATAATAAGTGTTTGACCGTGCAAGAAGTTGGAGTCGTTCACGTGTACAACAACAATGACGCCAACGACACCATGAAAATAGCGTAAAGAGGGAAGAAATAAAACCACATAAAAAAAAAATACGAAGGAAAAAAAAAACGTAACAATGAGTCGTCGGTGTCTGATTTAAAGGCGCGCCCATAAGTGCACATACACAACCGAGTCGTGTTGTTTCATCGAAATACCTTATTTAGAATAGAAAGGGTGAATGTGTTGAATTTGTATACCATGTATATACGTGTATAGAGAGAGGGTCGATTGGGTGTGTGTGTGCGTATTCTCACACAAACTCGACTTCATTGTTGTTGTGTTGGGGGCGCTTAATCCGCCCTTTAAACACGAACCAACGGACCCCTGTAGTTAAGTTGAAGTATTATACACTATACTAGTATGTATAGTTCTATAGTTGTAGACAACTAACAGCAAACCCCCACTTGGGGGTTAAGATGACGAATAACAACGTCTATCTTTCTATCTCTTACTTTTCTACGGATTTGTATCCGTGTGTGTGTGTACACATCTATACATTATAGGTATACCTACTATATATTTGGTATTATACGAAACCATAAATTATGTCGGGATTCTTTAGTAAGTTGAAAGTCGACTTGATGACGCCTTAAAAGCGATTTGTCCTTTCCTTTATCCCTACTTTACTACAACTACTAAATCTTGGTGTTTTACAATACAATGAAGTTTTTGGTACTTTTGTTTTGGAAATTACTCAGTAATCAAAAATATTGTCCAATTGAATTGTACAGTTTGTAACTGAAAGGCGCATGTGCTGAACGAAGAACGATCAATCCATCTTTCAATATCAAACATTCATCAATATATAGTTAACCGTTTGTTTTAATTGTTCCAACCTGCTTCTTCATCTAGATGCATCATGCTCTTCTATCTCTTGAACTTGATTAAACTTAACAATAAATTGATGATAAGTTGAAGGTTATCTATCAAATATGATGCATTTCCGACTAGTCTCGTTTTTAATATTTTAATCAACAATAATAACTCATTTGAAATTTGATTCGATTTGATCCGTTTCATGTTGTTCAAATATAATGTTTCTAAAGTGGATTTTATCCTCTCTAATTCGTTTCGCTTCTATCAAATATTCTTCTCTGATCAAAAACGGATTAGAGATCGATGTTTTCGTTGTTGTCGTATCAAAATGAGAACGATAAAGTTCAATTTCAACCATGAAATTCATAGGCGGAACACAATTCACCACGAAATTGTTGAATAAATTCTTGTTTTTATCAACATAATTCTAGTTGTAACCACTCAAAATCGATGAAAATCTCTAATTTAATTGGAAAAATTCAATCATCTAATCAGAAATGATGTTGTTGAACGATAGCAGATCGCCACCACTGTTTCAGTTGTATATTACTGAACAGTGAAGAATTTCACTTGCTGAAATCCAATACTAGGTGATACGATTTCAGGATTTCAGGATGTAATAATAATAGTTGAATACGAACGAAAATGGAGAGAGAATATAAAACACCAATCTCGTTGTCCAATTAAAACCGAAATCCCATTTTTCGACAAGCCAGTGAATTATGGTGAAAGTTGGCACAAGACAGAGACAGAGATTTCTTTTTTAATGGTTCTGTTCAACAATCGATGAATTTGTAGATAACACGCATACATTTTATTGATTAAGTAATTATCAATTAGTAGTTGGTTGGAAAAACCGAAAATAATTATTGTACAGATGCAATACGATCTTGTCGGGAGTATTGTGTGTGTTTGTATCGTTTGCGAGAGAGTTAATTGAAATGAAACAACAAGTTTTTGTTGGTTTGCAAAGAGTAGGGACTAATTAGATTCGGTTAGATGATATAAACTTGAAAGTTTCAGGCTGGCAAAATACACTTATTTGAAACGGATTTTCATGTAGTCGCAATACTCTAATTCTAGTTTTTTTTGTGTGTGTGTTGATATCACAAAACAACGTAATTTAATTTGATTAGAAATTCTGAATGTTTCAAGAATTTTTCAATATTGTTTGGAATTTAATAAGGATTTGTGCTGGAATTGGAGAAGTTTTCCACATTGTATACAACAATATTCAACTAAAGAGATACCGTAACCTATCCTAATGCAACCTTGCATTTGAACTTGCATCGTCAGATTGCAAATATGCAAACAACTCTGATTTTTTTCTTGTTTGCTGCCAAACTAAATTAAATAAAGATAGAGGGTAACAACAATCAACAAACAATAAATTCCTTAGAGAGACTGAATAAGATTGGATAGTAAGTCCAGTCGACAAACTATTTGCGTTCGAAATTATAAATATCCCAGACGGCAGATGTGTGTTTGCTATATATTCACAAATACACCTATATAGATATAGTGGACTATATGAAAATATAGTCCAAGCGATATTCTTCACCTTCTCCACATAAATTTCTCAATTATTTTCAGGATATGAAAATGTATCCAACATCGTGGACGTATACCTTTAAACGTATACAGGAAGCTCGACGAATAAATTTTCAGTTTTCAGTGTAAAGTTGTGCTACTTTGATATCTCTACTTTGATGTCTATGATAAATGAGGAACAGTTTAGAGTCTGTTTGATCATTATTCGTGTAGTCCTATACCTATATGTTGTAGAACTGTTTTTGATCAATCTGACAAACATGCCCTAACTTAACAACAAATTTTTTTTACCATCTCTATTCGATTTAAACTGGCATCACAACAAGTCTAACAATATTACAAGTTAATGGTTGTGTAGACATAGTTATGGTTATTAAAATTTCATACGGTACATTGAATTTTAATTAATTTAAAATGTGTATAAACAGCAACGTTAAGAGTTTTGTTATTTAACTATTAATGAATTTAAGGGTCAGTTGGAAAATCTTGACTTTGAGACGCCTATTACACTTATAATTAGTTCAAAAATATGTAATTACAATTCGAAGAATGCAATTAAATTGTGGAAGTTGTAAAGTAGGCAGTAGGTATATATTGAAGAATTTTAATAACTTACAAACTGACTTATAGCGGAAATAATATGAAATGAGAGGCTGCATTGTTGAAATTTACAGACAAACTAAATTCGACGATCAGTTTTTTGATGGAAAAATTGATTCTTTAAACTTACAACACTAATGCCTTGTTCAGATTAGTCAATTTGACTTCAAGTAACTTGGAACTACCTGGTTTTTAGTGCAGTAAAGGTCCTTTGAACACACCTTAACGAACAATTCGAATAGTGTATACTGTTCCATTCAAGCGAGTTAAAGGCCAACATGAGCAATAAATTTTGTTTTCTGGAACGTTGAAGAGAGTAAATACGGCGACAGAAATGCAAGAGATGGCAATATGAAACGTTATTGAAAGAAATGAAAGAAATAAATCTACATGAGGAAGGAAGGGAAAAATTTGGTACTGGAGCAGATGAAAGTAACTTCGGGAAAGTCGATGATTTTTTGAGGAACGTAATTGCCGAAACCAGCTCTTTGAAGACGATTTCTTCTGCTAATCCATCACCTTTTTAATATTCATCTTTATAGCAATTTCAGCAGTTGTTTTATCGGAACACATAGTTGAAGTCGAATAACTTGACTGATCTGAACGAGGCTCAACATAGCTGGACTTGGTTGACTTGCCTGTAGAGAAAATTCTGTGATGGACATAAAATCATCCGTTGATCCTCAAAACTTACAACAACTAGGCTGGCTATTAGCAAAACACTAATGCCTTGTTTAGATTAGTCAACTTGACTTCAAGTTGCTTGAATTCAACTAAATTGGAACTATCTGGTTTTTAGTGCAGTATAGGTCCCTTCAACATTTTGCTTGCCTTGAACACACCTTGAAGATCAACTCGAATAGTGTGTACTGTTCCATTCAAGCGAGTTAAAGGTCAACATGAGCAATAAATTTTGTATTATGGAACGTTGAAGAGAGTAAATACAGGGACAGTAATGCAAGAGATGGCAATATGGAAAGTTATTGAAAGAAATGAATGAAGTAAGCCTACATGAGGAAGGAAGGGAAAAAAGTGGTACTGGAGCAGATGAAAGTAACTTCGAGAAAGTCAATGATTTTTTGAGGAACGTTATTGCCGAAACCAACTGTTTGAAGACGATTTCTTCTGCTAATCCACTAAGTTCGGAACACATAGTTGAAGTCAAGTAAGTTGACCGATCTGAACGAGGCTTTACATAGCTTGACTTGTTTGTGGAGAAAGTTCTATTATGGACATGAAATCAGTTTTTCGTAGCGTTAACGTTGAAATTTCATCAGGAGAAAAGTTGGACGATCGTGAAATTTCAATAAAATTTCAGTTTAATTTTGCAAGTCAACATAAATTGTTGTTTGCATGCAACTTTACCTTTAATGGCGTTTAATTTCTATATTGTACCGATACAACAAGAAAGATCAACGAGTTTGTTATTATCAACTTAAATATAAATCATTTAATCTTTTTTTCCACTTGCATTCCACTTTGTAAATAATAAATAAATTAATAAATATGACATTTATATGATATTAGAGAAAGTTTTCAGTTGTACACAAAATTTTTGTTGATTTTCTTATAATAAAACGCTTCGTTGCTTATTAATCGCTTTTAACATCTTTAATGTTTCTTTACACGGAAGTGGATTCAAAAATACGGTGAAATCTTAATAAAATATTTGCAATATTTACAACGGTGCCTTTATAATAATTCTCTTAGAATACACCGATAATAACAAATAAACAAAAATACTATAGATAACAACATTGACTTTAGATAGTTTTTTGTAAATTTATGTTTATTTCTGTCTATTAATTATCGGGGAAATTTTTCAACAACCGTACAGGTAAAAGTGTCAAAGATCGAAAAGGTTTTTTCCATCCAAAACTAGCCCTTCTAAGAACACGGACCGAGACCTTTCTATCTGTGTGTAGTGTGTGGGGTCCATAATTTTCGAATTTCTAATTTCCTAAACTATTTAAATTCAAATTTTTCTGTAATAAAAATAGAAAAACAGCGAACCGAACACACAATAAATGCCTTTAATTAAAAATGAATTCACTCTATAATCATCATTATTACCGTCAATAAGAATATATGAACAATCAAAAATTTACTACTACTACTACTACCAACAATCAATTGCGGCATTTGGGCCAATAATAGAGATTCCAGTTTTGGTAAATTACTGTAATCAATCACGTCAATACGACAACATAAAAGATGAATACAGGAGTCTCTTCTACAAAGATGATGTGTTCTTTTTTGAAAAAATGAATAAGAAAAACAGACATGTTAAAAATAAAAGATAGACAGACACATATATCCAACAATAGATAGTAGGTTTGGTTGTTATAAAGAAACAAACAAAAAGAAGCTCTTTATTACGGTCAATTACTTGCAGATAGATTGATTTAAAGAAATGACTATAAGAAAAATTTATATTTTAACAAAAGATGTGTTAGAAGAATTTTAATTGTTTTGTATTTAATTCGATAAAATTTTCAATTGTACCAAATTGAAATTGTCAATCTTCTGTCTGTGTATAATAAAAAAGATATGAAGCTTTCTCTCCAAATATAAATTAATTATCAGTGAAAGGAAAAATTGATTACATTTCTTTACAGTAAAGTTGATAGCAATAAAAAGCTTCCGAACAAATTTATGATTTAATTGTACACGAAACAAGTTCAATTAGAACTTGGAAAAACTACAGCAAACTCCTATTATTTATAAAAATAGTTCTTCGTTTTCTGTTTTTTTTTAAATAAAAAAAATACAGTAATGTTGCTGTTTCCATTTTCCCATTTAGAACCAATTAAATTTGTTATTTTATTTCCAATCGTCGACTGAAATATGTACGTTATCATGTTGAGTTATTTTAAATATTTCAAGATTGCAAGTTGAATAACTGTGGCATTTAGCTAGTTTAAATCCAAACCATTTAATGTAATTTAAACAAATCGAAAAAAAAATATTCGAAAATTCTACAAATAATTTATAAATCGAAGCTTAAAGGATCACTAAATTGAAATAATCGTGTTATCGATTCTCTCAAGCGTCCAACAATTTGTTTTTTATTATAGTCTACCAAAATTGACTTGACCTATCTGTACTTGTATATTAAAGTTTGCATAAATGTCCATTATATTATAGTCAAGCTATTTTCGATGTACCAGTTTTTGTGTTGTAGAAGCAACAGAAAGTTGCCTCTAGTGCTCTAGCACAAGCCTCTTAAGATACTTCTTCACTAGCAATGTCGGCTACTAAAAATTTTGGTAAATTTTCAAAATTTCCTGCTTCTTCTTCCACTTTTCTTTAAGTTAGTCCAAGTAGCTGATCCTTCTGGTATCACTTCCGTTATGTGACTGCCAAACGTTTTTCCACATTTTCGTCGATACTACTTAGAACCAGGTAGTTTTGTGTTTCTCGCTGCTCGTGCAAGTCTTCACTGTCTCCTCCTGTATTTTGCAGAAATTATACCTATCGAAAAAACTAGTTATCCCATTTAGATAGTGCTTTCTCTAGTTACTTCGTCAATCAATAACTCAACAATTATTGAGGAAATTATCGAACAAATCTGGTGACCACTTTATCGCCTTCCCGACTAACAAAACTCCGTTATGGATACGCTATTCAATGGATGGACGGTATATTTCACTTTGTAGATCGTGTTGTGCCTAAGTGCTGAGTAAATTAAACCCAATGTGTTGTGAACACCTTAGGCGCCGACATTTTCCAAAACCTACCAACCAAAGATGAATAAAACGAATTTTAAAAAATAAAAAAAAGTACCGTTATTTATCATCTGATTTCTCTCATATTTTCAACAACATTAAACCTCAATTTTGGATAAATTATTATTATTCTTATTGTTATATTATGATGGTTCTGTAATTATATTTGAGATAGGTTTAGAATGACGGAAGTTGATAATTTCAACAGAACCCCCATTATATGATTAGTTGAAGAGTTGGGAAAAAAACAACAAAATTTCGAATTTATTGTGGATATATGAAAATAAAAGAAGATGTTTAGATGTATTTATTTTTATATATATGACAAATGATAGGAGTGATCTTATCTTGAGATTAAACAGGCGTAACCACCTAGATATATCTTAGATCTAACATTTTATATTAAATGGATATTTTCTTATTATACACATGCTGGAATTTATTATTTTACGCTTTATTATTATTATTGATTGAGTTAAAAACCTTGTTATAAGAGTATCAGGACTTAAAGTTTGGAATTAGCAAGATTAGGATTATGTCAATCTTTTTTTTTGGTTTTGTTTTGTTGACTTAAAATGGGTCTGATTTGTCTCTTGTTTTTGGTATTGTATGGCATACCTATTTTGTAGATTTGAATTAGTTTATAACATGCCTCTCGGTGATGGTTTATAGTGGTATTAGACGATTTAATCCTTCAATTTCAGATTCTTAGCCGTGAATACTAATAATGCCCAAGGTTAGTACCAACATTTCGTTCATTGTGACAGATCTAAGCTCATCTTAATTTATCTATAAATATATAATGAACATAGAAAATCGAATAAAAAAAAAACCCGAAATGAAGTAGTAGTTACCTAAAATAAACCATTCAACAATTAAATGGAACATATGAAGAATAAGAAGAAGATGAACCGAGAAAGCAGTTAATAAAAATAGCATACAAGTGAAAGATTTTTCAGTTCGTGACAAGTGAAATGAAGCATCATTTCCTACTCATGTTCCTGTTTGTACTTAATTTTCTACAATTATTACTAAATGTTGTTGTTTTGCAGAAATAAATCGTTCAGTTTATTGCTTAAACTATCAATTTTTGATGTTACATATCATGTTATCTTTCCATCTTTGTTTCAATAATCTGTTCCATCTGTTGGTAAGTAAAGGATAACGTATTCAACTGAATGCAAAAGGTATCTTCACGGTCTCGATATGTGTGAACCGTGGGTCGATGACTCTGTACTTATATTGCATTATATGTCGTCTTGCTTGTACCATAAGGGGAATCATACCGTACAAGATCATGTTTATGATATCATGGGAATTGTTGAACTTCTTCTTCTTCAACTTCAACTTCAACTTCTTCATGTCAAGTGTTTATCGATATAATAGGTCTCGATTTTCCCATTTTATTTACTTCAATTTATTTTTATCAATCTGATGCACACGTATAAAACGGATAGTTTAATCGAGATATGGGTGGTAGGTAAATCGATAAAGTTCCATCCACCATCCATATCATTGCAATTAGTCTCATTACCGGAATTACACTATGGTTGATACACGTTACTGTAGAGAGGCTAGTTATCAAATAGCCGGAGGGATATAATAATAATTTGCTAGTTAAAATGGTCCAATCTCGACCAGTCCGAAGATAATCGCGTGTTTAACGCAATTCTTAATGTGTAATTGCACGTCATTATTAATCGTTGAGGGAAAAGCCGACGACATTACAACAACAACGATCTTCGCAACAACAGTTTCACATATCTTTGATGAACAAGACACAGAAAAAATAAATAACAATCTGTAATTGTAGTAATGCTGCACTTGAGTCAGAAAACCAACATAATTTGTTACGAAATTGTTGCTTCTTGGAAGTGATTGGATATTGAAAAGGCGCCACTATTCTACAGTACACAATTCGACAACAATACAACTTGTTCCAGTTTCTTTTTTGTTTGTCCTTTGAATCGGTGTCCCAATAGGGGTCTTACAGGTGAAATCGTAAATTCGACCAAAAGATGTTTACCATTTAGAGTTCTTGACAAGCAAACAGGTCGGAAACCCTTAACTAATTGATTCGAAAAGGACACTGACTCCTGTTTCAACAACAATACAATTCAATTGAATTCCGCAACGTAACTAAATACGAAAATTTCATTAGTGAGAAATGTTTAAAAACTAACAATACCGAGAAAAAAAACACATCTTGAAAGCTGCTATTAGTCCACATATAGTATGAGGTGATTCATTATCGCAGCTTTTATCGGTATCAATTTAATGTGTGATCGTGCACTCCAATGAAAGTGTATATGTGTGAGCTTCACAAACTAACAAGTATCGATGAGTCACTGGCGTCTATGTAATAAAAGCCCCGCAAGCGACGTATAATAAACACCAACAACAGCAACAACGTAACGAAACTAACAACAACAAAAAAAAAAAATTACTGTCTGCAAACGGAACAACATTGGAAAGACTATAAGTGGGTGGATAAACGCCAACAGAAAAGAGGAAAAAGAGGCACTTGTACAAAGTTTCTAAGTCTTCACTGTAGAGACGACGACGACGACGACGACAACGTAACAATTTCCCATACCCATACTTATAAAGTAAATCCTTCAACATACAGCTTTTTGATCGATCTTGATCTGAGACGATTCTCACGTTTTAATGCACAAAAATACACATAAGGTTTTTCCACTCGTTGTCGCCAACTGTCATCGAATATTTTTAGCGAAAACTGACCTAAATCGACAAACACTCTCGAGTTTTACGTATTTATATCCCAACTTGAATAAAAAAAAAACGAAATAACGAAGAGATACAGTTTTGATTGAGAGAGGACACTTGAAAAACTGACCTCACCACAACAGTGTCTTTGTTGAATTTTAATTTCAATTTAATTGATTATGTGTGGTGGAAATGGAGTAAATAATTGACAGCTCTGTTTCAGTACGATTTTATAATTTAACACAGTTATAGATAAACGAGCGTGCCCATTTAAATTACCATCCATGTGTTAAAGTCAATCTAACATGCAATTCAACAATTTAGAATTTCCAATTCGATGAACATACACGTTGTAAAATCCTACTGTTAACGTTATATAGTAATTCTCTTTAATATTATGGACAGAAAAAAACGCAATTTCTGACACTAATTCTCAGTTAATTAAGAAACAGAAAAACTCTTTTTGGAAAGTTAACACCATAATTATCCCTTTCACATTTAAGGATAATGTATAGGTTCTCTACTAACTATACAATTGCATTGTTCTCTTCAAGAATAATACTGTGAACATTTATCAAGTCTGATGTATATGTCCTGGTTTTTTTCTCTTTCTTCTACCGCTTCTCAGGCATTATTTTCATCTTGACCATGTAATATAGCCGCCACTTGTCTTAAGAGCACGTTAACAATAGTAATCTGTTTTAAAATGATATAGATATAAAATAGAGACGTCGGTGTCTATTGTGTAGAACTGAAAATGGTCGGTCATTAAATTACATTGTAATACATTATATATCGGATCATCTAAGACGGTTATCTATCGTGAATAGATTCTTTTGATCATTTGATCATTTCGGTCAATTTTTGACTATCGATTTCTCGTGATTTGTTTCGTTAATAACGAAAGAAATTGATTTTAATTATAGTTTGTCCATGAATGCTGGGAAGTGGTGATAGCGCATGATCGATGTATCAATTATAAACCAATCAGAGAGTGGTAGACTCAAACAATTATAATAGAATTTCAAGGTGATTTTATTATTTTCGACAATAATTAGTTTTCTACGAAAATTACAGACCTTTGAAAGATCTATTTAGATTTATAATAACTGTTTACCTCAACCAAACACTACCTACAATAATTAAGCTTGTTTATCTAAGATGGGGATTGTTATTAAAAGAAAAAAGGTTTTTAAGCCGCATAGTTTTTAAACATTCTCGTCATATTTGGTTTGTAGTAAAATCTACAAGTAGCTCTAAGAATATGTTGTTTTTTTTTCTGTTCTGTTCCTGAAAATAGTCACGTATTCTTGCAAACTTTCCAGTTTTTTTATAAACTTATAGTCACTAGGGAGTTAAATACTGTTTTGCAGTTTTTAAGATTTGCATATTTTTTAAAAAGAAAACAACCCTATAGAAAAGTGTTTTCGGAATATAATAAATTCATGTAAATATTAACCGCCTCCAGTTTAATCCTAACAACAACAACAACAACAACAACAACAACAAAACCGGATCTATATGGGAAAGATACAAGCAGCAGTCAACTAACATCGACAGGAGATGACAGAGACTATATTAATTTAATTATGCACTAACAACAAGCCATATAACCAACCATATGAACACAATTGAACGTTTAACAGATATGGTTATATAGCGTAGGGTGATTGCATATTATAATCTTATTTGTTTTTGTTTTTATTGCAATCAAGTTTCAATGGACAAAGTGGGTTATCTTACCTACCAACCACCTACGAATCTATACATTTTGTTAATTATATACAAAACAAATGAATTCGTTGGAAAAATCGAGATTTCAATTGAATACGTCTTGATATGTTAACGTTTTATGTCTCTATAATCGACAATTTCATTTAATTAAATAAATTTAATTTAAATAAATTGTTATCGTGAACGTCTTATATATGATAATGTAGCAAGAAGGATCAATAAAACCTTATTTCACTGTATACCTCTTGTGGAAATTATTCCTAATGAATTCGAATCTGTAACGTTTATAGTCAAACCGATCCAACTTGGCCGAAAAGTAGTTTGCATTCTTAAGACATACAATACTAGATGGAACTAATAGTTCACCGGATACAGAACACTTAATTTTAAATTTCCCGCAATCGTTTTCGCCCCAATTCACTACCAGCGCTATCAGCGGTAGCTTACGTAATTAACAAAAAATTATAACACACAGGGGCTGCTCTAGCTTCTATCTAGTTATTGGGTGTGAGTCAGGTCGGCTAAAGTTTGACTATATCGGAGGAATATTGTTTACAATAATAACCGATTAGTGCTACAAGTTTTATATTAACCGTCTGTCTATTTTTAGTTGTTTTCATTTGAATGGTAGTAAGATTGTTTTGTTTTTGTCTATACGTTTACCATTAAAAATCACAGAACCAATTTAAATTCAAATCAAATTCATTTTTATATCAAGAAAACAACAAAAACAAAATACCTTGTAAGAGTTTTAGTGAATAATAATAAATTAGAAATAAGGCATGCAACAGCATTCTTCATATCAAACGTATTGTTAATCATATTTTGTCTTGCTTTTGTAATATTCTAATATGAAACATTATAATCGTGTTAACGAAACGTTTAAGAAGTCGTGATGTATTCATTAATATAAGAACAATACTGGTCTGTTGTTTATATTTGGTTCATACATTCTTTATATTTATTTATAATAGGGGAACTATAGAGTCCTGTATGCACCATAGGCAGGATATTTCGCTCCTTTATTCTGGTTCTTTTTGTTTATGTCGACATCCACAAAACAGAAGGGAAAGCAGGGGTATAAATAAATAAATAAATAAACAAATAAAATGTCTGGATTGAGTGAAAGGTTTTTCTCATGTCGCTTTTATATTCTGACGGAAATGAAGTTTTAAAAACAATAATAATAATAGTGGTGATAGTAGTAGTAATAGTGGAATCAAGTTTTTGATTGATGTTTATTTAACGAAATGCACAATATATGTTAAAACAAATTTAGATTTGATTGCACACTGTTGGTTTGTTAATGCCGACTATTAAGTGGATGGTAAAACTATGCAAAACAGTCTGTCAATCTGATTTATTAGAAGATGGTTAAATTTACAACAACAGTTAAAATCGGAATCCAACAACAGTAAAACAAAAACTAGAAGTTTATTTTTATATTGAAAGATTTCCATTAAAGTTTCCTCAAAAGCGTTATAGAAACTTCAAAATAGGAAAATGAACTTAATTATATAAGGAATGGCATTGATAGAATGCACTATAAATAGATAGAATTTCCAATTATTTGTTTTATTGAAGATAGATAGTTTACAATTTTATAATTAAAATCTCATTAATTTAGTGCAACTAGTGAGATTTACCATCAATAATAAGCTATATAGGAAATAATTAACTGTAAATTTTTTCAGAATTACTGATCAATAAAACTGATAAAACTTTAACTGTATCGAGATCTAAGCTTTAGATAAAATCCAAAGATTTCTATTTATCAAGAATTAATAAATGTAGTAGTGAACGAGGTGTGGCAGCTTCCCTTATGGCAAGACTGGGAAGTTGAGGAGCCATCGTTGGAAAGAGGACAGTTTCTTTCAGTGCTGCACCAAATTTCAAATTGGCTACATGATTTGTAAGCCTATCTTGTAACCATGTCAAAAAAATGTGTACCAAATACAATTAGATTTACATTGAATTGCTTGAGCTACTGGCAAAACGCGTGTGTTGCAGCGAGAATATCAAAATCGAAAACCAAGACCCTTTTGATCGTTTTTTCCAACACCCAAGGAGTAGTACACCGAACTTTTGTACCGTTTGACCATACGGATGATAACTGGGTACTATTGCAAAATTTTGGAGCGGCTTAGGCAACGAATCCATCCTGTGCGAAACCAAATTTGACTTTTGCTACTCCAGTTCCTCATTTTGATCGCATAGAATCGCTGAAGATAGCTCTGCAACAAGCTGAAAAACCTTTGAGGACTACAAAGGCTGTTTTCAAACTTAGAGTTGGAAGGAGAGTAATGTGCAGAATCTAATATCTAGAAAAATGATCAATGAAGTCAGTTGTAACTTTACGAAAAAAACAAAATACCTCATGAACACAGTCAGTTTTCATTCATTTATCAAAACGGTATTGATTCGTGTTTCTATAAACTTCGAAAATTCCCCAAAACTATCTCCCCTATTCTTGTTAAACTTGTCAACTTATATTTTATAGCCTTGTTAATCCTAACAACAATAACATTATGGGAGGCAAAACAATATTTTGTTGGTGAAATAATATTAAATGATGACAATATCATATCACCCCCTATAGAGAAACTACTCATCAAATCGTTATTAAACAATAGAAGAGACCCTTACCGAATATAATAATAATCAATGGTATTCATAATCATTACAATGTAATTTGTGATGTTAACTCTATAGTTAGATCAACATTTTTTTTTTCCATATCTAGTGAATGATTGTTATAACAAAGAAATGTATTTTGTTTGTATAAAATAGTGAAGAGTGTTGGCATTAATGATAACCTTAACTATACAATCAAGGTCGAAACAATTGACAAATCAATCTATATGTATAAAATATGTATATGCATACATACATAACAACAACAAGCATCCATCAAACAACTGTTGTTTATAGTGGAAGATACAGAGTGTTTCAAAACAGTAAAGAATGTCTTGATAGTAGAAGTAGTTGCATTTGAGGGACAGAAAAATTTGCTATTTGCATGAACAGGAATCGAAAAAGATAAGAAATTGTTGAAGTAAAATTAGCAATACCATTGATAAATAAGTAGAGGTCAGTGGCATGTTGTTTATCACACTTGAAATTGAAATAAGGTCGTTCATAGATTTACATTAATTCTTATTGGAATAAAAACAATTTATCCAAAATCGAACAGATCCGCATCGTCAGCACCATACCCTTTCAATGCTAATTGCTGTGTAGTTAACACAATCCTATCGTGGCACTGACTGTGATTACGACAACCGGGATTCTTTTATGGAAACACTTGTTCTGTAGTTTAATATATAAATGAGGGGTTTACGGGACCTTTAAGTAAGACATTCTGTATATACCTATTCGAAAAAAAAAATCAATCTAAAGATAATTTTCTATATTTAGTTGGTGAAGAATTGTATCAATTGACGTCTGATTCTTTTGATTATTGTCACAATTCGTATTGCTTTGCTACCAATTATGGTGCGTATGTTGAAAACGAATAATTGTTTAAACAGTTAATCAAATTAATATTAACAAAGTTGATTTGTTTAGGATGTACGTACCATCAGGAAATTATAACGGACATTGTTGTATGCGGAAATAGAAAATCATGACGATAACGTTATGAAATAATTTAGCAGATTTCAGTTTGGTTGTAAGATTTACGCTCACTTGCACCGTCATTTTTAAACCGGTATTAAAGTCAACATAGGAATATGTGACAACATTTTAACGACCAATCTGTTTTAATTTGAATAGAAATTCTACTAGGTGGAAGTGAAGAATATAAAGGTGTTGTTTCACGATCGCTAAATGGGTGTAAAACTCAGGGTAAGATTTATATCACACAGATCGAGGTGTTGAATATTTAACACCGACTAAGACAGATGAACTGCATAATTTTTTCAGTGAATACATATTTTTATGGCATACTGAATAGTCTTGTGGGTTTTAAATACTACCACGGGATGTAAATTTGTAATAAGACAGTGTCCTTATTTTTGTTCTTTGTATTTTCATCTCGAATTCTTGAATTTTTACTATGTCAACGTCGAGTTAAGAATGACGGTGAAAGTGGTCGTAAGAAACGGTGGAAAAATCATCAAAATCCCAAGTATTTTCTGAGTAAGCAAAAATCATCTTTTTGCTGTTGAACATAAAGAAACTAAAAATAAGTTTATTTACTTGCTTTGGAGGGTCCTACAATTATTTCAATGGTTTCACGACGAACAATGTAATAGTAGTTGACTTATAGTGTCAGTGTTACAATTATCTTAAATTTTGTTGTAAAGTCCCCAAGAATAATAATAAATTTCGTATAAACATTATAAGTGAACACACAAGAATTTCTTAAAAAAGTACACTTCAACACTACACCTATACAATTGAAGAACTACTGACCTACTTACCGCCACCCCAATGCTGATATCACAAGAATTGCAAGTGTAATTACAGATTTTGTCTTAATTAGGTCAGAATTTGTAATCTGGAACAGTGAATAAATTAAGAAATCGGAATAACAGCCGAAATCCAGCATTTCAAATGAAGGTTTTAAATGTCCAGGTAATTTTTCTATAAAAACCCACTGGAACGGCCACCACATTAATAATGTCCGCTTTCACCGCTGCCACTAACCCTGGGCTAACACTATATTCCCACACTGATGTGACAGAGAATTTGTATATTTAACCTAGCTATAGTAGGTGATGAAAGAGAGCAATAATTTTACCCTTATTTGAAGAATAAAAATCTTATTTATTAACATTTTAATCCTCCAAAGATGGTTCGTTTGTTCATAATTTCAGTATTAACATTATCGTAATTTATTACTCATACATTATTAACGTTTTATTAATTCCTTTGAAGTATAATACTTTATTCTTTGGTTATCTTCAATGTCTCCATTTCTGGTTTTTAATATTAGTCTTCATCAGGATTTGACTGTACAATTTTACAAGATTAGCCGCATATTACTTACTTATAGTGATTTATAAACCAGACATTTCATTAATTCACAATATTTATCTAAAAGAAACCGTAAAACTGCTAGTTCGAAAAGAACTCAGTAACCAAATAAACTGTCTAAACGTTCATTGTTGACTTTATTCTTAAATTAGAATGGTATCCTATAGAATCAGTCACGTATGATCTCGCTCGATCACAGTCCAATGATTTGTTAAAGTAAAGGTCCACTTTTTGGTCAACTAAGCGCAGAGCATCTCTTTGAAAGAATACTAGATTGAATGTGATCGTTTTTTTTTTTTTTTTGTTGGTATTACTTTGATCTGCTCACTTTAACAAAATACCAGGAAAAAAAAAGAAGAGAAGGGTATTCTAACAGTACTACATTCAAATCTACTTTTAAAACGTCAGTCGATTCACCTCAAATCTAGCCGTTAAATAGAGTTCAATCGTACAACGTTAATGTCTGTGTTACGAATTTATTCTATTTCTACCATTGTTATTAACAGCAATTTTGTAGATTTTTCCAATCGATGGCAGGCACAAAGTTTGAAATTTAGATTGATTGATCTCCCCAACTTTATGTATACATACAAAGCATGGATAGTCTGTATAAATACATTGTTTTGCTATATTATAATAAATAACGACCCACTTAATCCATTACCACTTGTAATCCATATATAACAAGATATTTTGTAAAATGATGTTGTATATCACTTATCTTATGACTAGATCTAACAAATAGAAAATGTATATACGTAGATAGATATAGTATGTTGCAACTTTCGATTATAATAACTGATAATAAACAACAGATATACATATATTTAATTTTATCCATTTATAGAGATATAAATAACAGTTGAAATTGATTAAGAACTGTAGTAATACATTTATTACCTAATGATAATGGTTCTCAACTTATAACAAGCAAGTTTTTCTCTATTTCGGATATTGTAGTTGGATTTTATAAATATGCTGAGAGAATTCTACCTGCTTTGAAGTTGAAAATTCTATTGTAATAGGTGTAGTTACAGTAATCAGCTTTTATGATGCGAAAGTCTTTGAAAAACGAACCAAGAGAAGTGCGTTAAATTCTTAAAATTTCAAGAACATGAACACGATTTTCGGGTTTAAAAAGCCATTCTTAGTATGTAGAAAACAAGCGAATAGTAGAAATATTAATTTTTCATTTTGTAACTTGGTCATCTTTCTAAGGTTTTAATATTCATTATCCATCTACATCAATTTTTATTATTGTTGGGAGTCATGTTCATATAACTTCCGTGCTCAATAAAACACACAATGAAAATTATATATTTTTCCACACAATTCTAAACACAAAATAATCCAATCCCTAAATACCTTGTTTTCCAGTTGAATGATGTCTGGCTCTTCCTGAATCGACAATACTAACGATAAAAACTAACACCACTACTACCATTAATAGATGAAAAACAGGAAAACTGCCTATTGTGCGACACATTTTCGTTAAATTCGATAAATTCGTCGTTTATAATCGTTACCACAATCACCACTTTTCGATTTGTTACACTTTTTTTTTGTTGGTTTGTTTGTTTGTCGAATTTTCGTCTATATTTGAACACAATTTATTGGAAAAACACTAATAATTCACCAAAGATAATTGGAATTTTTCATTAAAATAATTAAATATAAATATAATAAATAGGAAATTTGGATCAATTAAACGATTCATTATATATGTTTCGGGATGATTTGTTTACATTTGTTACAAAAAGCACGTGGTGATTGGTTTAAGTCAAGTCCAGGTATAGACTCTTCGTGGTTGTGTTGTAAACTAAAAGGTTTACACGGTTTCTTTACACATCTAGAGATGCTGAAGACAAAAATAAACTTGAATTGCCCCGCTGTTTGAATGTTGTTTTAAGATGATTGTAAAGTTGGTTGTAGGTCTCTAGGGGCACCGTAAATACGATCATTATTCAAAAAGCTACAAGCGAGATAGTTTGATATAGTGAGGCTTAGGAAAATTGTTCGTCGTAATGTTTCATTGACAGCTAGTAGACTCATTTTACTGTTCAAATCGAGATGAAAATCAGAAAAACTCTGAAAAACTAGATTTGTCGCGCGACATTATGTTGAACAAATTAAAGTTGCGCACCTAAAAATCGCATAACAAACAAAAATCGTAATAGTTTCGATTCCTAATAGTTTTGATCAAGATTAACTTAAGGGCTCTGTTCACTAACTGTAAAAAATTTCTACTATATTGATGATCCAGTAAAACTGTAAATTTGTTCGTTGATCGCAGGTTCTAGTATAAGGGTAATCCCAAAAGTAAGGTCTCCTATTTTTTTTATTTTTTTTTTAATAAAATAAACGTCTATTTTGCATATTGATTATATAATTTTAAAGGTTGAACCTTCAGCTATTTTTCTACATAATCACCATTTCGTTAAATGCATTTTTGCAGCCGCTGTGCCAGTTTTTGCATGCCTATGTCCTACCAGCTTGCCGTCATGCCGTTGAGGAAGCGTTGAACCTCATCTTTCACCTCGTCGTTATTGCTGAAGCCCAGGTTTCGTCCCCCGTTACAATCGAGTCTAAAAGGTTGTTCTTTTCGTCTGTATAGCAGTGCCAAAATTCACAGGAAGAATCAACTAGCTATTGTTGATGAGTTTCTCTAAGCAGTCGCGGAACCCATCTTGCGCAACACTTTTCGATATTGTAACGTTTCTGTCAAAATCCTATGAATGGTGTTTCGGGACACCTCAGAAACCGAAATCCAGAAATCAACCAGAGTGATCCGACGATTCTCAAGTACGCGACTGTTTCGTTGGAAATTGATGGTCTCTCGCTTCTTTCTTCGTCGTTAAACTGCCACGCCAGCACGGTGCGGGTAGACTTGATTGAGACTGGAGGGAACGCCACATACAACAGTGTTGCCAACAGTCGCACGAAGTGTTTCACCGCATCCCCAACGCTGTGAGACTTTACTTTTGGAATTACCCTCGTAAATAAAGGTAATTTTCGTTCCAAACACATCTATAAGACCTGCTATCACGAATTTAATCGTTTAAAGCAGGATGGAAGCTTTGACAAGCTGTATACCTACTCTTAGGCTCAGCTCAGGTCTCCTTATGTTGCTTGAATATAGGATTCACTTTAATAAAGGGCAATTTAAGTAAAATGTGTCTGATCAAAGATGATAAGCTTTCTTTAGGTCGTGGTTTAAGAACGGAAGATAAACCGGAACTCGATTCAGAATATCGGTAAATTTACAACTGACCAGAAAAGCTAACATATGGCTTTTTCTAGAGATTCCGATGTTCACAAACAAACGACTCCACACTTAGATATTAGGATCTCTGATCTTATAGATCTACATTCAGCAATAAGTGGGAAACGTTGTGGACGCAGGAATGGAAATAAAACAATTTCTATGTTGTATTTTTTTTATTAAAGAAACATTTCTGTACTCCATTAAGAACACACACGGACATTTCAATAAATAATTTCACTAAAGGTTGTAATTGTTTTTTTGTTTTATTTTTTTAAATTTTTTGTTTATCTAAAGCTTGGTCAACAGTTGCGGAAGAAAACTGATACACAAAAAAAATCGCTGAACTATATCCAGCTTCTATGGTTATAACGATTATGCTTTCTCTCTTTTTGTTTATTAACATACACCAGAAATACATAAACAATAATAAAACTACATTTGTTAACAGTAACAAGGGTAGAAAAAAGGTGAATTTGAACCAATTTAAATATTTCGTGCGGTTCGTGTTACAAAAAAAAACACAAAAAATAGAAAAGAGAGAAAGTTCGGAAACGGAAACTGGAGGACAAAACGTCGAAAAGGTGACAAAATCAAATTGTCCGATTTGCACACACATGTGATATGTGATATGATTACATGTTCAAAGCCCGAAAATGGAGTCCTATAGAGGCTTTTATCTATATATATATAAAGTTTTTTTTTTCTTTTACTTTTGCCTTTACTAAACATCTGATGCAGTAGTACTGGCTTTTTTTTTAAATATTTATTTAATTGTTAATTTTGCAGCGCACATTACACAAAAATAAAACAAACACTTGTGAGCAAATCCTTAAATATATTATTTGATTAATTAATTCAATAAACTAATTAAATCTGATATGTTGGGTAAAACAATCATCCGGATATGTGATGTGGTGGATTTTTAGATGTGGCACAGGATTCAGCTCACAAGTTTCAAGCAAGCGTACTACTTTAATTTACAAATGAAGCTTTCTATAATTATTTCATTTTTTCCCAATGATTTTGAAGCTTTAGACTTTCACTATTTTTGAGACTAAACATCTCTAAAAAGATATGTGTGTGTGTGTGTGTGTTTGTGTATAAACAATATTTTGCTATATAGTAAAAAATGGTACGAAATTTCATATAATTTATTATTTTTTATTTAATCATCGTTAGTGTAAATCCGTTAACTTCAAATCAAATTTTCGATCATATCAATCAATAAATTAGATTTGAAGTTGTATATTTATAGAAAAATTACACTAATTAATAATTAGATTGATTATTTTGTCTTAATTAGTTGATTTTTTATGAAAATTCGCTTTATTGTTCTAGAAAGGGCCATGGATAACGGCCCTCGGTGCTATACAAATAGAAGTGCTTTTTGTTTCTCAAAATTTCCCAACTAACTTACATTTATATTCTAAAAAAACAACAAAAAACATATATATAAGTGTCGTTTCGTATTTGTCTATATTGGCTGTGTGCGTTGGATTTTTAGTTCATTTTTTTTTTCTTAATTTACTTTTAAACATTCCTAAGCTTTCTGGTAGATTTCACAAATTTTGCATCAACCGGACTTTCAAATAAACGTCCTGTTAACGTGCTTTTATCGGCAGTACGGAGCTGTGTCACGATTATTATCATCAAGAAAAACAGATACGAACCAAAGCGAGTCTCAATAATTCCAAACAATCTCATTATTCATACGTAATTACCATTATTGTTACTATTATTATTATTATTATTATAATTATTTAGATAATTACATGTTCCGAATAAAAAGTTCAAAATCTAAATTTTCTACTTTTAGACTAGAAGTTGATCTAAAGTTTATAAATTTAAATTAATATTGTCTTTCACACGAAAATCAGGGTAGTTTCTAGTTGTCTCAAACAGTGCAACATGCACTATTATTATTATTATTATTGTTTTATTTATTGTAAAAGTTTATTTAAAACAAGGAAATTTCATCTAATAAGACTTAATGCATTAATGATTGATGTAGGAATAGTTAAAAACAAATACATTTAACATAGTTTTCTTTTTTTAAATCTAATTTTGGCTAATTTTCCCCGATAGATGTTACGTTATGGTTGTGTGTGTGTATTTTGTTAATTAAAAGGAAGATACATAAGACTATACTGGCATTTTTAGGATTCATAATTTTTTTTTGGTTTTTGGTTTAATAATGTCCTTACAAAATAATATCCATGTCAATTGCACAACGAATTGACGACGGTGTGTCGCATATGACTGTGCTGTGGTGTGTGTGTTGGTCGAGCGCTGGGTTCTGCACTCGACTCTCACCCTGCAGGCTACGACCCGGCCGCCCCTATAACAAACAAAAACCACCAAAAAAATTTAATTAATTCCTGTACAAAGATTGGATAATTTTGGGGGGGAAATTGTGGATTTTCTGACACATTTCAGTTACCGAAAGTTACCTTATAATTCTGTGATTGGTTTCCAAAACTTTCTTCTGCTAACATTCACCTTTGTTCTCATCAAATAAACGTAATATAATCAACCGAAACTGGCTTGACTCATTGGCCCGATTTAAGGTAAAAGAAGAGAAAAGTAGGATCCAAACTAACAAATGTAAAGCAAATTTACAGTAAAGTGAACTAAAAAAGTTTAACGCTGCAAAACGCACCAATACCCGTTAGAGAGTATAAAAACATTCGATCGGTCAATACACAGAGAACTGAGCTTTATTTAATTAACCCTATGTCAATTCAACCTACATTTACATATAAATATATGTTGAATCATGTAGATTTTTCCTCCACCACCATCATCAGACTTTTATTATTATTTAACGACGACATGTTGATTTTACACAAATGTTCACTTATAATGGTGGAATTTCAACATAAAAATTCAAATTTGTACATTTTGTTTCTATTTAACTTTAATTTTACTTTGTATTTGGTTAACATTTTAGTGTTTGCTTTAAAAATGCAGTCCAATTTTTGTCAAGCAGAACTATAGAAAATGAGTGGACAGATCAACTTTTTAGGGGATGTTCAATTATTTTTGGATATAAAATTGGACCAATTTTCAACTTTCATATTTTGATAAGCTTAACAACAATATACTCTATCTGTTTTGATTTGGTCGGCTCTTTTCCTTGAATTTATGTTGTTATTCTATTGTTATCTCTTTCAACAACTAAAGTCATAATAAACCAAATATACGTTTGATAGATTCTATAGAAGACATACAAATCAAGGAGTCTATTATTTTACTAATTACCTGCAATTAAGATTTAATCCCTCAATTTGTATTGTTTCCCTTAATTCCAGATTGGTGTTTATCGCATATAACAATTTAAATTATTATCAGTTCAAGCAACAATACCAACAACACGAGGATTTGGATTAAATACAAATCAACTACTGAAATTGCATATTTCTACTGACTGTGGTATAATCAATTAAAGGAATATTCCTCTTAAATTGGTGATATTTTGGTTTCATACCCTATATCGGAGTAATTATAGTGGTTGAATACCTAATTTCAACTTGTGCAAACTAAATTAACCCGACAATCATTGATGACAATTAGATTCGATAGAATGATCAGTTTGGTTGTCACAAAGAGACATCTGTGTCAGAATTTGTGTGGACAAACAAATAAAAGGAATTTATTAAAAATAAAAAAGTTCATCTCCAGTTGTTTCCTATTTTTACTGAAAATTACAAAATGACAAAGTGCTTAAATGTTTTATAGAATCAACAGTATAAAGGAAATAGAAGCGTGATGCTCTTTGACCACGAACAATAATAACAAGTTACCCCCTGAATCTCTACATGTTTTATTTTGTTGCCTTGATATATTGTCTACTATATAGGAATGGTGAAATTGCTAAGCCACGTAGAAATTTTATGACTCTTTTCCCCTCCAGTCTATGTTATATAATATAATAGAATAGTGGAACCTTTTACGCGAACATTGAACACTTTAAAAGGGTTTTGAATGTTGTTAACCGATTCGTTATGGTAGGTAAATTTGTATGGATGTTCTGGTTGATCTTACCTACTGCTAGACGAACCATTCGTCCTTTTGACTAAGCGAAACATGATCAGCATCAGTCCCATTTACAGGATTATGATGCGTATGTCTCACTTTGCCTGGCAGTAGAGGCGGACCCGGACCGGCGTGCTGAGGCGGAACCCTAGTGGGCCCGCAGGGTGGCACCAGTTTCCCTGCTGTACAGCTGTTGCAGTTGTTACATTACCAGTTAATGTTGTCATACTTGCACCTTGTTTCATTGCACCATTCGAACCGTACATTTGTTGTACTGTAATATAATCAAAAAAAAAAAAATCAAAAAAACTAAAGATATATGTTCCAAATCCCAACTATTAGCATTTAGATAAGATATATAGCTTATCTATGTACATATGTGTGTCTGATGATATTTCCAATACGATTGTCAACATTTCATGAATAGAAAACTAAGAAACGAATGAAAATTCTTACGACCAATAAATGTCAAGGGAATACGACCTTAAACTGTCAATTTTGGTAGCTGAAAACAACATCGATCGATGATTGTTTTCAGTACAAAGACGACACCCTAATTTCCAATATTGTTGAAAACTTTTGTCATTTTGTTGTTGTTGTTGTGTATGTGTTTTGTGTTTTTTTTTTTTTGATATAGAAAAACAATTTTGTTGTCGCATCTTTTTTTCTATCTCTAAAGCCTATTCAAGCGTCATCGGAAATAAATTGATCTATCCGATAACAAAACAAACAACAATACGGGTTCAATAATTAGCCCCCTTGTCTGTTATCCGAAAAGTGCGTAATTGCCGTAACGATTATAACAACAACAACAACAACAACAACAACAGTGAAGAGAAGGCCGTCCCTATTTCGCTAATTACTAATAATAAATCACTCACGTGAATATGAAGCATTCTGTTGTGGAACATTTCCATTTCCTGATCTGCTATTCCATCCTCTTCGACATATACAAATAGAAACGGCAACAATACAAACTAATAAAACTAACAACGTACTAATCACCACCACAACAAACCATGTCACTTCCATACCTAGGATGGTGCCATTCTCGTTGTCTGTAGAAAAGAAATACATACACACACAAAGAATTTAATAAGACGACCGGAAATGAATCGAATCAACTCACTTTGACATAATGTATTGGACGATTCATCGGATCCATCAGCACAATGATTAATTCCATCACAAACTAGTTCAGTTGCTATGCAGAATTCTCTTAAGTTACAACGGAACTCCATACATGGATGTTCTGGAAGTTTACAAATAATAACAAATCAGATTATATAATGGGAATAGGTCGCCTGGCGCATCCACCCCAAAATTACTTACTTGGATCTTTCACTGCTGTTATAACAAGTTTAAATCCGTTCGTATCCATTCCCCATGGATCTGTCACATACTTCAATGTAACATAGTTGGTACGAGTGAACATGGCCCCTAATGACTGTTTTGTATTTTTGCACGATAAATCGAACTGTAAAATCAACAGAAATGTTAAATATTGAACAAAATTAACTAAAAGACACAAGGTGATAATTTATCGAATCTTAGAAAGATGTGAATAACGGCTTTAATGAAAGGAAGAGAACAGGTGTGGTGCAATAAATGGCACAACTTAGTGCCTACGATAATTACTTCAATAATTAAATCGGATGATAATTTAATAATACAAACTTTACAAATTAATAGAAATTTATCAAATAGAGACATACATATATGTATGATGGCAATATATTTTAATGACACTCTGAAAAGGTTCAACAATTTTGAAATAATCTAAAGGGAAGTTGTAGTGGTTTTTGGGCGAGGGTTACAAGTACCATCAGTGATGTCTGATGTACTCAACAGATGACGCCTATTACATGACACAAATCCAAGTGCAAATTAACAATTTGATTGAAGCACTCGAACAATACAAAGTCGACGCAATATTCAACCAAACATCCATATTGGCTGTTGTTGGGGGCGTTTGGGAAATTCAAAATTTCTAAAATTATATTCAATTTCATATACATAGTAGACTAAAATTCAAGTTGAATTTGTTACAAATTGTAGAAAAAAAAGAGAAAAGTCGCCCAAAACTTGCCTAGAGTTACAAACTGGGAAAATTACGGCGCCTTTGTTGATGATTTAGTTATATCTCCGGCAATACAATTTGAAACAAGCATCAATATGGGAAAGAAGATTGATAAGAATACTACTGAATTGTTGAGAATCAGCAAATTCAAATGTTGATTGTCTAGACAGACCAAACATCACTATAATCACTACAATTAACAATCAATATTGATGAAGCGATAGCTAAGCAATTATATAATCAAAGTGGGCAATTACTCACCTTATAAGTACCTACAGCATGTGCCCCATCATAAATATAGAGATGATCATTACAATCCAATTGTAAAAAATCGAAACGCAACATGAACCGTTGCAATATTGAATGTGTTTGGAATGTGATGACACAATCCAAATTACGTTCATTTTGTGACCATAAAACAGCCCCATCGATTTTTCTATATAATTGTTGAAGGAAGTGATTTTTGCATAGGGATTGCATCGAATCTGTAAACAAAATTCATCATCAACCAGTGTTTTTCATTTCAATTAAAAAATAGTCCATAAAATGTGGAATGTTGATAACGTTCCTATCAGAAAATTATCCGAGAAATAAAAGTATGGCAATATATCTGTTACACTCATTAACAAATCTTGGACTGACTTCTCTATTTTTGGTTTGTTTATGCAATTAGTTTTGTTGTTTCCTAATTTAGACTGTTTCTTTTCGCCATTGCCGGGATTGTTCTTTCGTAGATCCTCCGATCGGTTTCGTGTAAGTCTCACAATTAGAGAATTAATTATTGCTTCAATTCTTGATAAGAGCTTACTATTATCATTCACGATCAATGCTCTTATCAACGATATGAGTTGTAATGCTTTCGATCCGTATTTATCATAAAGTTCAATGCAAAATCGAAATACACGTTCACATCTGATCTCTTATCAATTTCAATACTACAACTAAATTTTAAAATAATATCAATAGTCGTGTGTAGTGCACTGGAGAATATTAAATTCAAGAATATAAAAGACATTGAAAACTGAACTGGATGTAGTTTAATTCGACAATATCTAAAATAGCTAGCGTTTTACAGAATATTGAAACGAGCATCAAAATTTCAGAATAAAATTGTTAAAATTCGATATTATTGTGTTATAAAATCAAATTGTTTTATGAAATTTGATAAAAATAGCTCGGCGCTTCCACCATTTGTACACGACAACAACAACAACAACAAAATACAAAACAATCAAATCTTTTTAATTAATAAAATTCAACTTTAATATGCCTGAAACATGATATAATTGTTTTGGTTTTCTTTTTTGTTTGATGACGTAAATAAATGAATATCAGCAGAATTCAATAGCATCCTTTGAGTAGCTCAAGTATAACCATGTCTCCCTTTTAATCTCTATCTATCCCTTTTTCTTTTATAACACACAATACGCTACCAATTCACTAAAACCAACAACTGACCTTTGCTTTACAAATCGTCTTTGTCACAACATCTATTACATAGGAAATTTAAATGGAACCATAAAGTCCACTGTGATTAATCAACACAAAAACTGATCCTTTTGGATATTTGATCTAACCCTCGTATTATAACTGTTCCCTTGAGTTGTTTGGTAGAAAATTAATAACAACTTTATTACCGGCGTTTCCGTGTATTATCACTAAGAATAGATTAAAGAAATTCGATACAAATATGTAAGTGTGTTTTTGACCTAACAGTAATATTAGACTATATAACGCCTCAAATCCGAGATTGAAAGTTCAACTATAATAAACGTAGTTTAATACTTCTTTTCAACAACTCCATGTATGTGCTCGAGACAGTTTTCAAATAGTTTTAACCAGCAGGCAACGTTTTAACGCTACCCGAAACATTATCCAGATGGATGTTTCTAAATGGAAATAGTTTTGTAGTTTTATTATAGAAAATATGGTTACGATTCAATATTCTGCCGCTAGATACATTTTCAATCAAAATTCTAATTAAATTGTGATAAAATAATCAAAGATCATGTATGTTTCGTTTTTTTTTTTTTATCAAACAACTGAATATAATCAAATTACTGATTCTGTTTGTTTATTTTTGTTTATGTTTACTGCTACCTTTTGCATGCAATGTCGTTTACAATTACATGTTTATATACAAGGAAAGACTTCCTTATTGGAAAAGGAACAGAAAAAAGAACGAATCAGTTATAAATAAGAATAATCATCAAAAAGAGATAAGGTTAGAAAAGGGGGTGGACTCAAAGGAATGGTACGGAAACGGGAATTGTTGATTCAACTTTGTTCGTTTTCTATTATTGTTTGTCGACTCTTTTGTCAATATTTCTATGGTTTGTGAGTGCCAGACTGAGAGTTCTCAAGATAATTGCCGGATTCATCTAGAATGCGATTATATATAGTAAAATATAAATGGATTTCAAAAGACTAGACGGAAATTTATTTAAAATGCTTCAGTTACTACGACATCAACAAGAACAAAAAAAGATAATCAATACAATCACCGGACGGGAAAAGGGTCCACATAGACCTTTAAAATCAACTCTGATAATTCGATAGATAAATTAACATTGACCTTTACACTTTCACGTATTAAACTAGATTATGGTTAACAGATTGGCTATATAATGAAACGTATTTACAACATTACAGGTCAGGATTATGTTGTTATAAGATTACTGAACTATACCCGTTTTTAGTTTGTCTATAACTTGTAAATGCTGTTAATGTGATTAAAGGCGTAAAATCAAACAGTTTTGAGGACTTTCACCAAATCGAACTGCCAACAATTTTAAAACAGCGTATCTATTTACATTAAGATATCCACTATATTGACCGTTGAGAATGTTTCCTTAAACTGTACTATGCTTAAGGGAATCCAGTTTAGTTTCAAATGTATTTGCAAAGTTTACTTTTGGTTACTAACAGATACTGAAAGATATAAAGTAAAGCTTGAAGTAATAAATTTTATTCTAGTTTAGATAGAAAACAAATCCTTACAGTCTCCAACTTCGAATTGACATTAGTGGAAGAGACTAAATCAAGCAAAAAATACTGTATTGGTTTTGTACGACTATTCGAATACAGATTTGAGTCGGAAAAATACATAGAGGCAATTTTTATGGAGAAATAGATGGACAAAAAAAGGATTAAAGGATTGATATGTAACGTTTCATAGATAGATAGACATAAAGTCGTATATGATCCATTTTCTACTACGTTTGCTCCTTGTAAACTCTTTCATTGTAGTTTTCTCACAATTTCTCGTGGTGAACTGATTACCTACCAATTTTGCAGTTATCCAAAAGTTTCATGTAGCATTACAAGCAGCATATTCGATTTTTAAACAATCAAAGTCTTATTTTTGGAGTTGATACTTGATATGCTCTTTTCCTCAAATTTGGCTTCCATAGCTACTTCATTGCTGCTTTGTTATTCTAATTTTGCCTCTTTTCCAGACTCAAATTCAGAAGATGGTTGCTTCTCAATACTCACACTTGACAAACTTCAGTTAATACAATTAGATTCAGGAACTGAACAAATGCGCATTCCTTTGTTTGTTCTATGTTCTATCGCTAACATTAAGCCTGGCTTGCTCAAACAATACTTAAAATCAGGAGAAAGGATGCTCTTTCAGTTTCTTCTAAATCGAAAGAAACTTCCTTTTGCACCTATCGTCGGACAATCTGAAACTTTACGATCTCAAATTAAGTCTTATCTGTCCGCAACTTAAGTTCTACGAATCGTTGTTATCAAATCTTTGTTGAACAATTTATTCTTCAATACGCTTTACTGTCACCTACATACAGCTGATAATAATGATTGTAGCTCGTGAATAGTACATAGTACGTACATTAAAATAAAATATTGTAGAAAGACTTGTACAATTTTAATGCGCGTTCAGTTACTGAAACGCATTAATTTTTTCTACTTTAAACATTAACAAAACAAAAAAACGTTATTTTAAAATGAATAAGATTAATGAAATTAAATTGCAAAATATACCATGTTGGTGAACAATACAAAAAAAAAAAAAAGAACTTTCGAAATACTTGCAACTAAATCGTTTAATTCATTAACAGAACTTGTCACTTAAATTGAAATTTTAAAGGGAAACTTTAAAAGCTGCAGTGTTAATTAATTTTAGAAATTACATCCAACTGTCTACTGCATATCTCTATCAGGAAGTTTAAAGTAATTTGTTACAGTTTGTTTTGTTTTTGAATCTTTAAGGTATACCTACGTTGAAAACTATTGATTTTATATCTTGAGATTTCTATAAAATGGAAAGAATCGGTACGTGATTTGTGACCAATAATATTGAATCTTATATAAATGATAAGAATGGAATGTACCTCACGACCGTATAATTCTATGTGGAAGTGGTTCATTGTCGACGGCTTTCAACGTGGATAAAAGCCGACGGAAATATCGATGATGCCTTCCATACAGTTTGAAAAATATAGGCAAAAAAAACCGGGGAAATATATCTACTAATATTAGATTGTATCGATTCTAACAATAATCGAAAGATAATATGTATTTTTCCGTATGTAAATATGTACAAATCGATATTTATGAAGATTGGTCGTTTAATACAAGCATGTAGTTGTCATCAATTTAAAATATTGTCGGTGCATCGTGACTTGTTAACACATTTATATAAAGTAAGCTACCCTTAGACACGCTTACTAAGCTTCAACGAAAATCGTGATTACTTATCATCACTTGGATATTCTGTCAGTGTTCTCAACTATAGCATCCCACAATTTACTATAAGATTGTCAAATCTACTGAAAAATGATTTGATTCGTTATAAGCTTGCCAGCACGTCCTAACTAGAAACGTTGAAATATTATACTTTATAAAACTGACAATTTCTAACCACATATATTCATCCACCAGCACCACCAGCACTCGTGCACAAAACTGACAGAAATAAATGAAATTGTAATATATAGCGACTGTATAAAATCGCTATAGCTCTATTTTAGCAAAATTTTAATTCTGTGTTAAGTAAACATAACTAGAATGGATATATATGGTTGAATTGTTAATTTTGTATAAAATAGAAACCGCAAAACTGTCGAATTCTACCCTGAGGTTCTCTAAACTTAAACAAACTGAAACCATTGATATAAAGTAAATCAAAGCTTCTCGATTTGTATCTGTCCAGTTTTTTTTGTTATCTCGCTTTTGCGTTCAAACTTTCTATTTGTCTGTCTTGATTTACTTAATTTCCTTTGTTATATTTACTCTAACTGTATTTACGATTCATTTCTTCCATTTTTGATTAGAGTTTGTTTCAATTTACTCTTTTCATTTACAATACGAAATAAAAAGCAAACTTTCCATCTATTAGTACATTAGAGAGAAAAAAACATCAAAAAAAAAAAAAAAGAAATGGTTTTGTGGATGTTCACGAATACAAGTGAATAACTGTTAGTTTGCCGGAAGCGTACAGACAAACTCAACTTCCTTCTACTAGTTCCTGCAAATCACCGCAAATAGAAATTCATTCAATTATCATGTTGGAGGAAACGTTATAGATAACAAGTGTGGTGAAAAGTAGGGTATAAACATGCTAATCTTGAAGCTCTCCTTGTTTGTTGTTTCTTATTAATTTACAACACGGCACAACGTGCACACTTCCACGTTTCCGTCTTATTTCAGATAAAATTGTAGAAATTCCAAGTATTTTCAATAGAAATTCTGTTTGTTTTTAGGTTTTTTTCTTTTGTTTCTCAATTTTCCACCACAATTCGTTATAAAAGAAATAAATTTATTAGAGCGAACGGACGTTGAATAGTGTTGATTAAAAAATGGTGGATGCGCCGGGATTCTTGCTGTTATAAAATTAGAGTTTTCGTGAACTTTCCGTTGTAAATTCCACTATTTGCGATATAATTGTTTGATTACAAATTAATTTTATTTAATCGTGTTGCCAGAAGGCCAACAAGATTTATTAACAATCCTCAGTCCACTGTTGGTGTTAATTTTAACCCTCAACTTGTACAGTGTGTTTAAATTTAGTCATGTAGGGACTTTATTTATTATGTACACAGTTCCGAATTAATTATCACCGAACCACCGTCTATGTACAATTGAACTATAAAACTAGCAACAGTCTAAACAAAATTTTACATTTATACATACACAGACAGACGCATTAGAATCAACAAAAACTGGATTATTATGGAAATTTTATAACAAATATTAGTATTGTTGTCAAATGTTATGTGTTAAAAAAAAAAAAAGATAACTTGTATAATATTGCCATTTTTAGGAACCACTCTATTTCCAGTCATTTTCTTGCCAACATTCATTTTTTTTGTGTGCTTCCCTTTTAAACCTCATCATTCCCAGTCTTTTATGAGATTATACACCGAGACGACAACTAGACGGATATCACTGTGATATTATAGTGATGGACCTCTTGAAATTTCTTTTAAGCAAAATGCGTTCATTAAACTGAATTAATCATCAATTAAATATTTTTACAGTTGGTGTAATAAATAAATTGTGATGTAAACGAATACGGGAGTAGAGCTGTAAAGTTTTACAGTTGGAAACATATTCACCACTATCAAGTAATATTACTCCAATAAACCTCTATTTATTCAGTGAAATCTAGCAAAGACGATAAAAACCGTATTGTGTGAAATTTACAAAAAAACTAAAACAGAAAAAAGTTTTAAACAATGATTTTTCACTTCATTAATTTACCGGCTTATGTTTACATGCTTCAAGGGAAACGACAAGATCAACTTGAAAGAAACAAAAAAAAGAGTCGTATAAATACGAGATTTCCGATTTCATTTGACCTATGGACTTTGTTAAGGTTCCTTTGGGAATAGTGCGTTTACTTCATCGACAAATAAATTGAGCACGGTTTATCTGGGACCAATGTCCCATTGCTGATTTCTCTTCCATTCAATCTCTTCTATCTACTAAAGTACCATTTTTTCCACCACTACTACTACAATTGTAGAAAATTCGGTATAACTACAGTTAAGAGTTATATGGTGATAGTGGAGAAAATTGCATCCACGATTTCCTTGCAGTCGTTGATTATTATGATTTGCATACTCCAGTTTCCTGTACGATAACTAAAATTTAGTAGTTGTACCTACAACCTTTATTATATCTATCTATATGGTCAGAATTCGACTGAATTTACTGTAATCATACCGATCGTTCTATTCGAAATTCAATTATAACTTAATCTGTATCTTAATTAATATAAACCTGGGTGGCTACTAGGTTGATTTAGATTTTAAATAAAACCGTAACCTGACCATTTCCAATGTTACAAATTTATTTACTTACAATCACGGCTTTCAGGGGCTCATATGTAATTAAAAGAAAATTGAACTGTATTTTCAACAGATGTGCCACTATAAATCTCAACAGATCCCACGTAAAACAACAAAAAACGACCCACAATTAGACCATCGCTACTTTTGTTGTTGTTGTTGTTAATTTACTGCGAGGAAATGTCATCATTTTTTTCGCCCCTAACCTTCTAAAATTTCGCCCTTCTTTTCAACATTGTCTCAATGTATAAATGCCACATATACTTTTATAATACAGTCGATTATCGATTTGTTCTTTATCTGTAATATTCTAGCTTTAAGCCCTTATAATTTATTCCATTTTAAAACAATTTAGAGGTTTCTCCCCTTTTATATATAATAAAATTGTGTGGTCTCGTAAAAAGAAAACAATGTTGTTAACTTTGTCAAACTGGTTATTATCATCTAAAGCTATCCAATCTGACTGTACACAAATCCCTCAAATAACTTGAGCTTAATTTCATTTTATAAGGAACGTTGTGTTGTAGACACTAAAGCGGTTTTTATTAAGACAAGACAATTTCCATCTGAAATTCAATCAGAAGAAAAAACAAACAATTGAAATGTTTCAGATGAAAAGAGAGGAATGGCAGGGAAATTCTGGAAATTGCCGGATGATCTAGATGAGCCTCGATCTCGATCTCTATATCCAGTTTTCTGGGCAGCCTCTCTGATTCGGTTTAGTGGTTTGTTACGCAGCTTTGGGCACAAACTGAGCAAACTGCCACCTTTCATTTTTTGAGGAGTATCGAGTAGTTGATTAGCGGTAGAGGGGTGTGAGATGTTCCACTCTTCCTCAAAATGCAGAACTCCGGAGCAAATCCAGCAGAACGTAGAATTTATTGTGGGCTTTAAGACAAACTTTTCGATAGCTTTAAAAAAAAAAGTGATACAAAAGGATTAATCAGTCTATAACCCCCAAATAGTGCTGACTGTTTTTCTGTTCCTTTTCCACTAAAATAGGGAGTTTATCTTTTAGTAGTTTGATTTATAACAAACTGACAAAGAAGGGTCGTTCCCATAAATTTCATCTCTCGTATAAGGATACCAATTACAATTTTAAATCCATTATAAAGACTTAATGTTGCGGATTTGACTTTCACTATTTCCCCCTCACTCGATTACTTATATATTTTCAGTCAAAGCGGCTGGTTGGTTGTTATTTTATTTTTATTTTTTTGTGCTCTCTGGGTAACAACCCTCCATATGAAGCCATTCAAGCAACATACAAAACGATTTTCGGTTTCATGGTTCTTTGAAGGCAAACATAAAAATTTTCTGCCCTCAAACAACCGATTTACAATCCTAAAATTTGGTGTGTTTTTTAAAAAAAAATGATAAAACAATGGATGGATATTTGAAAAGTGAAATTCTATTATTTTCGTATTAGTGATGATAATTGAATGAAAATCATTCAGTTCACCACAATTCATCTCAAATATTGACTGGCATGTTATCGATTATAGGGTTGATATTTCTGGTTATATTTCGGGGAAAGCGGAAGAAAAAAAAAACAATAACTGGTTTGATATAATTCGAATTAGAGGGATGTTATTTGTCGGTCCCTATTCATTGTTGTCAGTCGCATAAATCGATCAAAATCATAACAATTGCGATAATTCTCTAATTAATATTGAATTTTGTCCAGGTAATCGGTCGAAAGTGTACCGCAATCTGGAATATTACAAATCCATCGCGCCCCCATCTACGATATTTCAACAATAGACCTATAACAGACAATAAAGAGACAGTTTTCTATAACATGAATATGCAAAAGATATTAAAATTCCACGTATATTCGAAATTTAATTAAAGACATCGTAGAATTTCCGGACCACACTTTGTCATTTAACCATAAATTCTCCAAGTTAGTTATGAACGATCGATGATAATCCTGAACTATTTTATCTATCTACCTATAGGTATGAGGAATATTGGTAGATTTTCGGTTATTTCTTTTAGACCAATTTGGAAAATCGGAAAGGGTGAATATTTCCGCAAGTCTTCAACTAGTCCATCAATTTTTTTTCGCTTTCATGTCTACATTTTGATAAAGGTGTGACGGTTTTTCTTGTTTCATTCCTTTATATTCCACGCTATCCCACTCGAACTTTATATAAAGCCACTGCACTACGATCACTCAACGTTGTCTGAATGTGGGTGAAAACTGTCTGAAAACATCGCAATTATCGATTCGTTTCGTACTGAATATTACAGACGAATGGAAATATCTTTGCAACAATCATCATTAAAATCTACAAAATCGCATAGTTGTTGTTTGTTGTATGAATGTTAGCATTTGGGGAATGTCTTAAGATCAAAAGACAAACTCTGTAACGAACATCTGGGGAATGTTTGTGCTTCTACCAACCTGTTACATATTCTGTAACATTACAGTAATGTTGGAAATTTACACAGCAATTTGCATGTACTAGGCTGTAAAATTAATTACACAAACTGTAGATTGGCTGGAATACATGTTTGAAAAATTGTGACAAAACTATTTAACGGAAATCTCTGGTATAGCGGTAATCATCAATCTTCTAGTTGTCAAGTGAAATAAATAGAACAAATTTTATTTAAATTTCTCAATACACACCTATTACAACTGATTTGATTCATTAAATTGTCAAAATGAATTAATTAATTCGAATCCAATTTAGTTAATATCTGACATCTACACCTAAAAAACATTACGAATGAATAGAGACGAACGTGGAAATTAAAGAGAGCTTTAACAAAAAAATTGGAAACTTGTCAAAGCTTTCTGGTAATTTGTAACTTTAAAGTAAACTTTAAGTTAATTAAGCGTAAATTGTGATCTAAATGTGGTGTTACACGGATTTAAATTTGTGAGAAATTTGAAATCGGCGCCAATATATGGAGCTTTCATCCACGCGGTGTAAACCTATCATATACCTGTTGTGTTCGATTTTTATGCATTTTTTTCGTAAGAAAACACCAAACTTACAATATTTATTCTTTTCTGCTGTTGTTGAATTGATGTAAATTACAAGGATGACACTAATTGTAATAATGGTCCAATTTGGAGGTCCTGGCCCTCCACTACCCAACATCCTCATCATTATTCACTATACAGTTCCACCAACATCACAACCACATCATTATTGTTCAAATTTTAGTTTTAGTTTAAATAGAATTTCCGGTCAAGTCACATAAATAACACGACTATCACTACTGGAATACAAGTCGATTTCCATGGTAGCCATACACACACACACACACACACAAATTATTGTGGAAAACGTGCCATCATCGATGCACCCACTAATACCGAAAAAGAAAAATTCTAACAATAACAGAATTTCCCCAATCAAAAACCAATCAATCACTAATAAATTAATAAATTTATTAATGAATAGACAGGTAGTTTAACGATTTTTCTTCAATATTGTTTGATAGAAGGATATATGTATATTGATATGGTATGATGGGAAATGGAAACTGTACGGAAAATTCGGTGTTGACGATATGTGTATGTTGGTAACGACACGAATCTGTAGTTTGTGATTTTCGAAAGCGTTGCTCGCGCACTGGCCTCATAAAATCGATGGTGACGCCGGCGACGCTAGACACCCTCACAACACCTAGCGTTATCTATTCCCGAAAGGGTAAACTATACTGGTAATAAAGTGACTAATCTTTCAATATTTCAAATATCAATAATTCTTAAAAAAATTACTTGAAGTTTACTAAATTCTTTAAATACATTTGAAAAGTTTTCAAATGTAGGCGAAAGAACTAGGAAGCCGTTATTTGATAGTATTTCAAGTATTTCAAACGTTTTCTTAAACGTTTTGTTTTCCTATATCGATTGTTTTATTGATGAGAGCGTGGAAAAAAAATTTTTCCAAGTACTTGAAAAGTTTTCTAAACATTTATCGTTGAAATTCGTATTAGAAATTTGTTTGTATTCGAAAAAGTCTACTTTTACTGAAAATTGTTGACCAACATTAGTCTCGAACATTATAAATATTATAGTAACTATAACTAAATTGTTATAGTTTCTATAATATTTTAAATTTTGTCACAAGCTAATATTGGCCCAATTTATCAATTGCAATCAAACTATATAAAATCAAACTATTGATAAAAGTGCAATACAGCTGCGAAAAAAATCGAATTTATCGATAATTATGATGTGTCTAGTAATGCACTCTAATCTGATAGAGAGATAAGCAAACTAAACCCAAGTCTTGGTTTGAGCTAAAGGTAAGCGATGGTCCAAAAATCAAAGTTCACACACTCCTGAGAAGCAGGAGATTTATGCAATTTTTGCGAAAACAATCGGCAAAAGTAAGAGTCAGTTCGAGGAAATGTAAGGAAGGCTGATCAAAGTCTAAACCAAAACGGGATTTCGGGTCTTGGCTATCCGGATAGGTTTTCAAATTTCATTTGCATTTCTAATGTGAATTTGATCAAATGCGGGAAATCGCAACTCTACATTGCTGGAAAGTTGCTTTTCTGGTCGAAAGTTCACTGTTCAGCGACCGTTAAGTTGTTTTGCCTTCAAAACATTTCAACATTATTGCTTGAATCTAAAACAAATGCCTTGTTCCAACAATAACTCATACTGAATTATGTTTCCTTATTCAACTACTCTGTCTTCTTTCAAGTGGATAAGATTACAAGGCAAAACCAACCAAAGCAAGAGGCTTTTGCCTATCAAAACATACAGCACAGGCAGCGCTCTCTAATTTTGGACAGCAAAAAAAAAACACAGAAACTTATTACAAAAGAGCGTACTATTTCTTACTTTCTTTCATCCATATTCGTGATTTTCTCTTCAATTGCAGAACGAGTAGGAAAGCAGTACACCTGCGGCAATCTTGAGAGGGCCCCTGCTGCTTATATACCGTGAGATTTTCAAGAGTAGGCTCATAGGATAACACAAGCATTAACTAGTCCTATGGCTTTCAAATAAGTTGAAGTGAGATCGAGAGAAACACCCTTTGAACACGTGCTTTCTCTCCATCTCACTTCAACTTATTTCAAAGTCGTACGACTGGCTAATGCTAGTTTTTTCCCTATGAGCCTACTCTTGGAAATCCTACGGTATACTACTTGCCAGTAGAGAAAGTTACGTCCTTGAACGGAAAACCTATAATTTGCTAGATAATCAATTTTCTAATGATTCTCACCTATTTGACCATTTTTTTTCGATAGCTGCGATAGTAATTTTGTTGAATAATTGTGTTCTTGAAATTAGTGAAACCCAATTTTTCTTATAGAATAAGTTCCAACGCTTTTTCTTTTTTTGATGAATTCACCGAAAAAGGGAAGCAACAAAAAGACAAACTTTTTTAAATAAATAAGGGGAGCAATTCCATTCTCTCTCATCATTTCAACGTTTGATTAATTATTTTCTTTTTTCCTCTATCTCTCCCTGTGTAATTCCATTTATTTTACACGAATGTAATAATAAAAAAGAAATGAAAACTTCTCCGGTATTTAAATGATGTTTTTATTAATTTAAAGATCCCAAAAAGGGCGAAAAAATCTGAAAAATGAAAATCCATACATAGATAAGTGAAATTTTTGAATTACCGCCAAAAATAATCTTATCTCATAGGTACCTAAACGAGAAGTAATTTTTTTCAAAAACAACAATAAATCCAATGAATTTTTTATTAGAAATCAATTAATAAAATGTAGATTTATGGAAAAAATTTTACGAATAAATGAATTTGATAAGGTTGAAAAAAGCAGTTACTAACAGGGGTCTCGAATTCCAATACAACAATTAATTTTGGATTACGAGACCATCTATCAGTGATTATCAATTAGGATTTTCTCACCTATAAATTGAAAATTGATCATTATCAATCCGATAAAATTTCAACGTTTAATTATATTATTATAGACTTTTATTTCTTATCTATAGCTGAACGATAAGCAAGACAGACACTCATCGCAAATGTGCACTTTTATCATTCAACTTTCGAAATTAGGGATTTTACACAAAAGTTGACAAGAGAATCGAGAAATCGAGCACTAGACTGAAGTAAAAGAGTGCCAGTTATGTAAAAAAAAAACGCCCCAAACTCTTCTTTACTTGTCGAAATTGGCCATACCGTCTCTTAACACCCTTCTTCACCTCATTTTGAACATCAAAGAATGCCGCCTGTGGAGAAAGTTCTTCACCCTCGAATAAGGATGCTTTCTTGGTAAATTTAATAAAGTTTTATAAATAGATTTGAATGGTCAAAAACCGGTAATCTACCTGTACAACAACCCCTTCTAAGTAGATTATACGACTTCACCACCCGGCCAACATAACAAACTGGAGACCTGAAAACTTTTGCTGTTCTATAAAGACCACCGTGACAACAACCCCTTTGGTGGAAATTTTTCAATTTTAAGGTGATTTTTAAAAAATTTAATTCAACAGTAAGTACGGTTGAGATTAAACCTTGTTTTTAATTTTATAAACCACCCTATTCAAATGGAGACAATTTATTATTTTTACAGCAGTTACGCTAGGATTTTCCCAGTTGAATGAACATATTCTGTGAATTATCCATTTATTTTTAAAATAAATAATTTGTTTATTTAAAAACATTAAAAATACGTCTCGCAATCGTTTAAACAATAGATAATGCATTATCAAACGATAAATTCAATTAAAACAACAAATATTTAGAAATAATTGATAACAATTGACATAAAAGCAGACTGTGTTTCCAATTAATTGCGTTTTTCTGTAACAGTAACACACAAGTGAATGTCGCATATTTGTCATGAAATTTTATAAAAGTGATGGTAGTTTTGTTGATATCCCGGATGATACGGGATTCGGTTGGAAATTCGAACAAATCAACAATCAAATTGAAGAATTTCCAGCAAAAACAACAATAAAAACCGCCCTAGAACCTGAGGGCGTTCGAATTGTGGAGAATCGTAAAAATTACAACAATATCGATGTGGAAATTCCAGCCAAACAACAAGTTGCTAATTTAATCCAACCATATTCAGTTGAGAATAAAATCCTATTAGCTGTGGTGCATTATGCTAAATATAAACAATTAATTAAGGGTGGATGTGTGGTGAATTTTGAAAATTTACGTAATCACAGCGGCATCAAATTCCTAATCGATAGTATCAAGAATGATGATGATTTAGAGAACGAAATCCGTAAATATGATGACACAAAAGAGAACAACGTCTTATCATTGATGATGGAAGTTATCTTAACTGATCTAAAATGTGATTTAAATGACCTAAAAAATCTAACCACCAATGATATCGGTTATAACGAACGAAATTCTTTGAAAATTAAAAATTTCGATAATCGAGAAATTTATAATAATATCGGACGAATCTGCGAAACAACCTACGATATTCGCTTGCAAATCGATGAAATCAAGCAGAGTTTCCGGGTAAATTCGCATATTTTTCTGTTATCTTATCGTTATTTAAAATATTCATTAATCATTAATAAAACTTTTGTAGGAGGATCAGATTCGAGTTGAAACACTGATCAGGCAGGCACACAATTTAGAGAAGAGTCTACGCGAAACGAAATTCATGGACGAATTATTGCATTTCCTCAACGGTGATTTAGATAAGATCACCCCGAAACAATGCCCATTTAAAATATTACTCGGTCCTATCACAAATTTCGATGATATTAATCTTATTATCTAGAAGTAAGAGGAAAAAACAAACAAACCACATATTTGATCAATACGGGTTCGTTCGTATGGTAACGAATTCTAGGATTGATTTGTAAAAAAAACAAACAAACAAACAAAAAACAAATGGCAAAAAAAGGACTTGCAGTACAATTGCAAATTGAAGTTAACAATGATGATGAGTGGGAAAATTTACTACAAAAAGACGGATTAATCGGTGAGACATCGTTACCAATTTGGTTGCAATTCATTCTAATTTAAGAAATCGTAGTTGTTGATGTTTATTCGGAATGGTGTGGACCGTGTACTGGAATGGTGGCTACATTGAAGAAAATCAAACTAGAAATGGGTGGCGATACTCTACATTTGGCTATTGTAAGTATGACCAATACTCGGATAAATATCTGAAAAATTTCCAAAATTTCAGGCTAAAGCTGAAGGTGTTACCGATTTGCATCGGTTTATCGGCAAAAGTGAGCCAACATGGATGTTGATAGCGGTAATGTTCTGTAACAGTCTCAATCTCGCTAGTTGCTAATTTTTTTCTGGCACAGAAAGGCAAATTGGTGAACTTCATGTTTGGAGCCAACGCACCGAAATTGACCCAAATGATCATCGACGAATTAAAGAAAGAAATTGAGGCGATGGAGGGTAAACGTGAACGTGTTTCATACGATATTGCCGAACCGACACCACCTGAGAAAGAACGTTTAGCCAAAATCGAAGCTGAAAAACGAGCTGAGGAGGAGCGTGAACGTCGAAAGATCGATGAAGAAATCCGTGAACGTCGCACAAAAGAATGTAATGGTATTTTAGAGAATTTATCCCATTTTGGGGTGATTTTAGTTCTACCAAATGCAATAAAACGTTATCAAGAAATCGTCAATGATTTATTAAGTGAAGCTGGTTTAAACATATTTAAAACAGATAAGGTGAGCATTTTTTTTGCGTGTAATAATCCCTAATTATACAATTTAATTGTAAAAGATTTATATAAAACCTGAGCAATTAGAAGAATTATTTTATTTTGGTGAAAATATATTTAATGAAGAAACAATTGATGAACTGGCAAATAATGAAAGTATTTGTATGATTGTAAAACCCAGACACGGTCACGAGTTATTAGAAGAAATTGAAGATGTCCTTTTGCAATCAATCTACGGTGAGGCTAAAACACCACCAGGTGATGTAAATAGTGCTGCTAGAATTCTATCACATACACCATTACCGGCCAAACTGCTGAAATCATTAGTTCAGATAAGACCAGACGAATCGTTTGGTGAAGAAGATGAAGAAGAAGAAGCAGACATGAGTAAACTAGCAAAGGATCCATTCCAAGTTGTTACAGAATACATGGATGAACGTCGAGAAGAACTCGAAATGGAAGAGGAAGAAGAAGAAGAGGAAAAAGTGGCATTATGGACACCATTGAATAGAATGATTAAAGCAGCCGCTTTAAAACTATTCGCAACGGATATTGTCGAAAATTATATTTTACCAATACCGGAACCGACACCACCACATTTTGCATTAATATTCGATAGTTTTAGACGACAAGAAGTTGCACCAATAATCGAAAAATATCGTAAACATATTCTACATTATGGTTTCTTCACTGATACAGATCCAAAGAAAGCTGAATTAATTGCAAAAACTTTAAGACAATTCGAACGATCTCCATTTAAATCAACGTAAGTTAATTGTTACCAACACAAACTATAATTCAAAAATTTTATAATAAATAGAGATGCTAAAATGGTTCTTCAAGTATCAAAAAAAAAGAGTGAATGTTTATTAGCTTTGATTACATTAAAACCGAATTATATCAGTCCGAATGAAGATGAAGGTAAAAAACAGTGTAGAATATTCTTTCCTGACGAATACTATACAGATATTGAAGAAGAAGAGGAAGTTGAAGAAGAAGAAGATAGAAATCTAGATGTATTTTTAGACCAAACTGATGGAGGTTATGATGATGTTGCTGAATATTTGGGGGCAGAAGAGGACATGTATTTGGAAGAACAAGAAGATGAAGCTACGGAACAAGAAGACGAGGAATCAGGCGAATATGAAGAAGAAATGGATGAGATGGAAGCTTAAATTTTGTTAAATTTCTGTTTAAATAAAAATTGTTTTGAATGCAAACAGTTCTAGAGTTAAAGATTGTTTTGTCTTATGCTTTAATAACTTTTTTGTAGTTTTGGGTAATTATGGTATTTGTTTCTAGGTACAAATCAAGGAGGAAATGCTAGAAGAACTATTCTATTTCGCCGAAAACAAATTATCAAATCTTGCAATTCAAGAATTGTTAAAACTACCATCTTTAGCACTATTGTTAAAACGTAGT
The DNA here is from genome assembly GCA_037414755.1 of Lydus trimaculatus. NCBI lineage: Eukaryota > Metazoa > Arthropoda > Insecta > Coleoptera > Meloidae > Lydus > Lydus trimaculatus. Next base: position 86,019 of record JAZBGY010000060.1, on the reverse strand, counting down.
TCTGATAATTTATCATCAATTGATGATGTTATCTGTCAAATGGTTTATGGTAATTTACGTAAACCACCCGGTGATGATCATAGAACACCTTATCAACAATTATTGATAATAAAAGAAGATTGTGAAATACCAGGATTATGGACACCATTGAACTCATTAACAAAAGCTATATGTTTAAAATTGTTGTTTCCAAATATATCATCACCCCATCTATTACCAATAGTCCAACAAATACCATTACATATAGCTGTAGCATATGATGCATTCAAATATCGAAATATAATGGAATTATCGAGTCAATATCCGGGCAAAGTGATGAAATATGGATTTTTCACCAATGATATACCAGGGGAAGCGAAATTAATCGCCAAAACTATTGATAAATTCGAGAAGAGAACCGAACCACCAACATAGTAAGTTATCACGATTATCACCATTATTATTATTATTTCTAATAATTTTCTAGCGAAGAGAAATTTGTAATTCAATTAGCAAAGACTTCACCCGAATGTATTGAAGCATTCTATGAATTAGGACCATCGTATCGTAGTAAAGATGCGGTTATTGGTGAAGATGAATGTAAATTATTTTTCCCATCAAATTATGATGAATCAGATGATAATTTAGGTGATAATAAAAAGAAGAAACGTAAATCTAAAGGTAAAATAACATCAATACAGAGTGATAATAATCAATCACAAATTAATGAAAATCAAGAGAATATCGCTGAATATATTTGTGAAATTGAAAATGAAATGGGTGATCTTGAAGAGACTGTTGTTGAAAGTGAATTAATTGTAGAAGGTGTCGGTGGTGGAGATAACGACGATGATGAAGATGATGATGACGCGGTAGACAAGGCGACATCACCGATGTGTTGTGTAAAAGGTGACAATACGGAAGGGAATTAAAGATGTTTAATTGTAGTGAAATTTTGGGTAATAGGTGTACCCACAGCTGTGCAAAAGGGGGGTGGTGTTACAGGTACGCCGCATCGGGGCCCAAAAATGACCCACTGACTGAACTATGAAGTCTTTATTTGTTGATTTTTGCACTCGGGCCCATGGGTGTACCCTAGTAGAATTAACTCACATAAGATTGTTTCGTTGCAATAAGTCTATGATAAGAGTGTTTTGTTCTATTGTTTTGCCTAATTAGGTAACAGAAATGAGAACAATTAAAATTTTAATTTATTTTATTTCATATTCGATTTGATAACATAAATGAGAATTATTTTTTAAAAAATAATCGACAAAATCTCCCCACCCTACTATCAGGATCAAGATGATAAAAAGTTAATAATCAGGAGTTGTTGTTTGTTAAAGGGTAAGGGGATTGGATAATTATTTTAAAAATAACACCGTTATGACAATCAAAACTTAAACAAAAAAAAAAAGTCGTAATAATGGGATGAATGAATTTGTACGTTTTGAGAAATATTTACATACAGACTAGAGCACAACTTGGCTTCATCATCTTTCAGGATGTATTTTTACTCAATTGAAATTAAACACAAAAATACACAAAATTCAAATAAAAATAGTGTGCGCTTATCAAACTAATTCTATTTTAAAATAATTATATCAAACGATAATAAATTTTAAAACTGACGCAAAACTACATCCTGTAAATATACAAATTCTTGAAACATAAAGTGGGGTTGTTTAAACAAAGAACTGTACATATCTTAGAGAGCTACAATAGAGAGAATATCGTCGATATGTCGTGTTACAGACTTGAAATCTGCTTTTATTTCATTTTAAAAAAAAAAGAAATAATTGAAACAGAAATAAAACGATAGAGTATCAAAATATAAACTAATTTACGAATACAGTTTCCATTGCACTTATACTAAACAAAAAACGACCTAAATTATATAAACGCAAATCTACAAAAATTAAGTGATTAAAACGTATGTAATACGTACTATAATTATGAATAATATCTACCAGTCAATTACGTTAATTTAAAACTTACTAACTAATTCTAAATTTAATTTTTCTCTTTTAATTTGTTAAATATTTTGTCCATTGCTTGCCTAACGAGTTCTATTTCTGTTTGTTTTTTTTTTTTACAAATAAAACTCGTAACGCTAATTTGTGACGTATAAAATCAAGTCTGCCACTAAATTCTAGGAAACTATTTTAGAAAAAAAGGAACAATTTGATCCATTTTTCAATTATTTTTTTGTTTGTATCATCATTTATGGGAAGAGGGATAGATTTTCTATATTTACGATACGAATATTGTGTGATGTAAATAGTTTTGTCTTCCATTAATTGTGTTTTATTTTTTTCTTCATTTTGCTAATATCAAACTATTGCAGAATTATAGTTGAGCATTTTTTGTTTCTACCAAAAATCAAAAGCTACAAAATAGTTTTACAATTTTGGCCCTTTAGTCTTATACAATTAGATTTTTAATAATAATTGATTTGGGAAATTGTGCAAATTACACAATTTTTTGACAAAAAAAAAAAAATACAATAACGCTCTTGAATCGTTACTCGAAAACGTACACCTTTTTTCTATCTGTCTTCTTATTATCATTATCGTATATTGTGATGGATATAGTTGATAAGATAGGATCCTTTGACGGTATAAGTGAATGGAAACAGGTTTTGTTCTAACAATACAACTTAACTAAATTAGAGAGCTGGGTTAGAGATGGGGGGGCTATCACAAGGGCGTACGTTAGTGAGTGTTGCAGCTCTTTGGCTCCGACATTATTTTGTTTGTTTGTTTTTTTGTGCTGTTTTGTGCTACGTACACAAGACAAAATAATAATAATAATAATAATTGAAAACAATTGAGTATTCTCCATTTTGCCTCTATTATCATGTTTTTATTTATAGGCCTTGGATAGGAGCTGTGGATATGTTCAATATGGTGTAAATCGATTATAACCACTCCTATATACTGCAGCCTAAAATTTTAATTTAAATTTAATTATTTGTTTATAATTTATATATAAATATTACCCCATATCCGGCCATAGGACCAATACCATGTCCTAAATAAGGATCAGCATAATCTCTACCATAACCAGCAACAGCAGCATAACCGGCAACTGGTTGTGCAGCAGCAGCAGCTCCATATCTTGCCGCAACTGCTGTATATGTGGCAGCAGCTGCATAACTAGCCTGTTGGGCAGTCGATAATGGTGTTTTTAATAGAGGAGTTGCGGCCGCAGCAGCCTAGAACAAAGAGCCATGCACAGCCATGCACATCTAAAGCCGCTAGATGCATCAACACATCATCAAGGCTGTGCTATATATTTATATCCCTATATATATACATATCTCCTTTATACGATATCTTTCTCTTTTTTTTTTAATTTTTGTCAATGAAAATTAATTAATTAATTAATTAAAGGTAAAATTAATATAAAACAAAACCAAGAAGCTACTTGATTCCATAATCAATAGGTAACTTCTAGATTTTGATTAAAAATCATCAATTTTTTCAACTAAATTTGATTTCAAACAAACATGATTATTCACTCATAAGTAGAACAAGTCACATGTACAATCAATAAAGAAATAAAACAATAAATAAATTAAAAAAAATTGTTAGAAGTATATTTGGAAAATATTCAATTTTGGAAAAGTTCCAAACTATTCTCACCTAGAACGTATTTACAATCGAACATAAACCTAAAGAAAACAGACGATTAATACGTTGGGAAATTTCTTCAAATCATCATCACCATCATCAACATCATTGAATGGTTTCCTTATTATTGTTCGAAATCAAAAGGCGAGGTTTATTTGAAACTCAATCGAGTAAAAAATTTCGCAATAAAACTCGCCCTTCAATCTGCTCCTTTGTTGTTTTTTTTTATTAACGAACAAAAAAAAACACCCTTAAAACTTGAAACCCGGTAAAATACATCACCTGCTATTTATTTACTTATTTTTGAAACACGTAAATATTTTGTCTAGCGAAGAGAAAAAACAGCACGTATCGATAGAGAGAAAAAAAAAACTGTTGGCACCGGTAAAACGGAAGATGTTTCATTCAAAAAAAAAAAAAAAGTTTTAGTCGCAGAATTTCTAAAATTCTAAAAATGCATGCATTGTTCTTGAATTTATCATCTGATTGCTATAAAAAAGTAGGGGAATTAATTGCAAAAATTGTATTAAACATACAACACCAAATATTTGGATATAATTGTTATTGACGTATAGAAAAAAATATCAATTTATTTTTATATTAAAAAAAAAAAAATGTTACCATATATGTATATAGATTTTTTGTTTTTGTTTTATTGAAGAGAAAATACCCCATTTCAACATACCTGTAATCTATAATTAGGATCGGCAGCATGTGCAGCCAAAAATGGATCATAATAAACACTGCCATCTACTGGTAATGTATTTAAAACTGGTGTATAACCATGTAAAGCACCAGCTAATGGTGTTGGATGTCGGGCGAATGCTGCCGCCGCTGCTGCTGCAGCTGCTGGATAAGCGGCACGTGCACGACCTCTTTGTATTGCTGCAACACCAGCACGTAATGTTGCATCTGACCATTGTATCACTGGAACTAGATTTTCAACAACAACACAATTAGATACAATCTTATTATATAATAAGTGTCCCACCCAAAAATATTGCAATCACTGATGGACAAGTTTCTATTCACATAAGGAAAAATGTCAGCACCAGTGACTCGCGGCTTTACATGAGCTAGCTAGAAAGCGTCCAGGTAGAATTTTAATCTCATAGATCGTTCTCTGACTGCCTATTTTCTCTTTATTTCATTCTAACTCTTGTTAAATCCCTAAAAATGCTGATATTTTTCTTATGTATGTACTTAGAAGCTTGTCCAATACTGTATGTTCGGTTCTAAAAGGCGTTGATTATGATTTTTTTTTTTTTATAAAAATGCTGCATCATCCTTGCAATATTCGTAATTAAATCGAAATCGCCCAAAACAATTAGGTGGGACTGTAATATGGAAATGCAAAATAATTTTTTACCTGCTGGAAGCGTAGGTGGTTTTTTTGTTTGTACTCTAGCTGTAGCATTATTAACCTAAAGAGTGGTAAAAACATAACATATAAGTATGGATTTTTTAGAATAAATCCAATACAACCACTTGTTTTTTCTTTTTTTTCTACTTCTTAAAAACCCAATAAAACAAGTGCCTATATTAGATTGTAGTGAAGGTAAAGTCCGTAGATTTGAATTTTGAATCATTTCCAACGATTTTCGGACATTACCTCAACTAATTATGCCTAACTTTTACAATATTAAAATTGACTTATAAAACTAGTGTAGAACATTCATGTGGAACCACTACTAACAATTAATTAAAATTAAAAGGGTTATGATTATTAATTTCGACTTATATTTCAGTTGGGAACAATATGAATATCCTTTACAAAATTCAATTTAATTAAATCTAAAACTACAGTTATAAGTTAATTCTTGTAATAATTAATTAAAAGTAAATCGAAAAATTGATCAATTAAATTACAATTATTGTTTTGAAACTGTATTTTTTTTTCTGTTACAATTCTGAATTGGATTTGATCTTATCTAAAGTTAACGAGGAAAATATCCCACAACAATACACCTGTTGTTGTTTTTTATTTGTTTGAATCGTAATACTTACATTTTCTTTATTCATAATTAGATCTGGAAATATTGAGAAGTATTGCCTTTTAAATAGGTGACATTTAAACCAAACAGTATCAAAAAAAAAAAAAAACTGACCAAATTATAAGGAAAAATACATTTACAATTGAATCGTTAACTAAATGGATACAGCAAGACAATAGTTATCTACAAGAATTGATAATTCCATTAAAAGTGTATTGTTTTATGTGGAATTGGATGTGATTATATAAAGATAAGAGATAATATAAAAGCTTCTACTGCAAGTGATTACTTTCGATTACTGCTGTATAACAATACATACTTAAATGGAGATGAGTACTCCTCTCCTCTTTCTGTAATAATAATTGTAGTTCCTGTTCATTATAGAATTATTGAGCTGCTTTATTGTGGGATATTTTCGTTCGTAACAGCAAAATAGACGTATTGGACAAAAAAAATCACATCTCTGCGATTTGATAAAAGTAAAATTACACTATCAAGTTTTGCTTGTACAAGTAAGACTTGATAATGTAAATAAACCTACAAGCAACTTGTACTTTATTAGATAACTTGCCAAGTTTATGCACAATATTGGCTTCTCAAGTTACATGAATTCTTGAATAACTTGTCAAGTTGCTTCATTGTTTTCATCGAGTGCGAGAAGCACATGGACATGGAACAAGAATTCGTCGTGTATATGTAAATAGTTTCTGAACTTCTTGAGGAAGAATTAATTACTTTAGGCAAGAATTTGAATAAGTATTACACAAATACTACCCGTATAACAAGTTGTTGCACAAGTTCTAGGTTCAAAAAATTGTTTCGAGTTTCCGTTCTTCTCACACTTGGTGAAAACAATGAAGTAACTTTTCAAGTTATGCAAGGATTCATTTAACTTAAGAAGTAAATATTGTCCAAACACTTGACAACTTATCCAATTTGTTAAAAGTCACTTGTAAGTGTGTTCACATTTTCAAGTTTTACTTGGTACAAGCCAAACTTGATAGTGTAATCGTACCCCAAGACAAAAATTTGGGAAAATTAATCCACCCCTAATTACCCACATTCGCTTAAATTTAAAGAATTATTTTTAGTAAAAATCTTTATTTTTCTGTACAATATGTCTATTTGTTTTTGTCTTAATCTAGATTCTTATCTATGCCTTATAATCTATTTGGTACTTAAATGCTAAAGATACGTGTGGTACTGGTGGCTGGAGCGACGCCAAAGCCACCACCCGCGATTTTAGGGGCTATGGCGTCGCTCCGCTGGCCTTATCCACTTACCTCCACGGCGGCCCGTGATCGGGAGGGAGGGGAATTCGGTACTACAACTGTCGCGTCATCATCGCAAGTGCCACATTTATTTATGGCCGTGACACGTTCTAGAGACAACGTACAACATATTGGAGAGAACCGATAGATGATTTTTGTAGGGTTGTTTTTTTTTTTTTTTAAATATATAGTGACTTAATAAGATTTATATAATAATATTTATATATATTTGATATATATAGTGTGTGCGGCAAAAGAACGTCAAAACAACACGTGTGAAGCAGGGAGGTGCTACCGGTTAGTCACTAAAGCCAGCAAGCCAGCCACACGGGGGTTTTGACCTTGTTTTACCGGGGAGGGACGGGACAGGCCAGTGCTACACGTAGAGCTAATAATCATGCACACCTCTATTTTTCTTCCCTCAACCACGGTGCCGTGTAGTCGGTCTCGTGCGCGCTCCGCATCAGCACTATTTGCGAATGTTACAAAACCGAACCCCTGCATGCAGAGACAGACAAGACATGCATTATAAACAGCTCTTCAAACTCGTGCAATGACATGATGACGTTAGACATTAGACATGCCTCTGTCTAGAAGCCTCATTCCACACTCTCGCTCAACTAGTCTCGGCTCTCGGGTTAGACTACTTCATAATAATAATAATAATAATAATAATAGTATATAATACAATTGTTTGTTAAAGCCTCAACAATAATAAGAAGGAATAATTGATAAATCGAAAAAAGAAACGATTGGCGGCGGCGGCGGCGGTGGCAGAGCATTCTCACCACACGCTCAAAACAATTCATACTGACGGCAATATCTATTTACTTATAAAATTACAACGTAAATGAATCAATCAATCAACCATCAAATCAGTCAATCATATCAAAAAAACAGCCTATTTAAATATTATGTACACTACCACTCGCCATCACAATTTATTAAAACTCATATCCATCTACTCGCCATATTACATGTCCACCGCCTGTCATCATCCCCACTTATTTAGAGTGGGGGGAATAACATACGTATGCGGTGGCCCTAGGCGCTTCCATATAACATCCATAATTCTGTCTCTGATTTATTATTATTCAAGAATGAGGCTATATATCAATAAATTCAAAATCCACAATAAATCCCAAAATCATCCGAGACCGATTCTATTACAATATGTATATCAAAACAATTTTTAATTAAATGAAAAAAAAAAACATCACCGTTAAAATATTAGAAACAATTATAAACATTAATTGCAACTAAACTACTTTGAATGAGTTAATTTGGATAAAATTTCTATTAGTTTAAAGAAAATGAATTATTGATTTCTCATAAATAATTTCAATAAAAGACCAAAAAAAAAAGGTTTAAAAGCTTTAAAGTTAAATATAAAAAAAAAACATTGTGGAATACGCAACCCAAAGCCACCGTTTATAAAAATTTGAAAAATAATTAAAAAAAAAATGATAAAAACCAACACAGAACATGATTACAAACAATACGGGAAAATTGTCAAGGCATAAAAGGAACGAGATAGAAAAAAAGAATCGAATTTGTATTGAGGCGTACTAAAAATCATCTCAGGTAAATTCCTGCAGGATTTTTCAAAAATCTATATCAATAATTAATTGAATTAAAAAAAAACCTGCAGAACTTGACCTGAACAAGTCAATTAATAATAAAGTAAATGGATATGAAGATCGGACAGATCATGTCAAGTCAAAGACGAACTCAAATATAGCTTCTACAGCACAATCATTATATGAGAAAATATTAAAATAAAATAAAATTGAAAATTAAAAATTAAGGTCTCACTACGCCATCATATGTCATAATTTATTTTTTTTTTTGTTCATTTTCATCATCATATTTTTAGTAAAAAGTCATCAAAATTGCACCATTTTCTTTTTAAAAATAATCAATTATAATATGTATAGGTATTTTATAAGAAATCTCAATAAAATACATGCAATCATATAATAATTACACTGTAAGAATTGTAATGGTGTGTGAAACGAGCCTAATATAGCTTTGCTGCTATCAATACTAAAAAAAGTGTCCGTTACAACAGCAAACAAAAATAATAATAATAATCAAAAATCACTAGAAAAAAGCCCATAGACTTGTGCAAAACAATACTCTTTCTCTCTCATTTGTCTATTTTGAACATTAAAAAAAAAACACAAAAATTTCGAACCGTTAACATTCGAAATCATGCAAGACTCCACTAATACCAAAATAATAATAATTTGAACTATTAGAAACTACAGCCGCCAATCATCTTCCATTTCGACAATTTTTCATGAAATTTTTGATGAAATTTATCGACTTCTACAATACTAAAAGGGCCACTTCCCAGAAAAAAAGCACAAAAATTACAAGACTTTAATGTTTTTGTTAAATTTCTGATAAATAAATCAAATGATTCTTCTTCTAAATTGCTTCATGCGTAAATATTTGACAAAAAAATTTGTACCATGCCCTTGATTTTTTTTCAAAAACAAGAGAAAATTTGTAAACAGAAATAGCACTACAAAAAAGCTTTATTTCAATTAATTAATTTTTGAAATAAAACAAAAATTGTGAAGATTATTTTTGAAAAACAACAAAAAAAAAATGTATGATTTTTAACTAGAAACTGATGATTGCACAGTCTACAGGCTTCAAACAGTGACTATTGTCAAATGTTTTACAAACTAATCAATGTTAACTACCAAAAATCAATTGAAAGGATCTATTTGTGAACCCCAAAAATAAACAAACAGTTTTTGTTTTTCTTTTTTTTTTAGTAGGAAGAAACAATAGAAAATTATTGCAGAAATTCAACTGCTTTCACCAATCTCGCTAACCCTGCAGTGTTAACGCTAAAACCCTGGCTTAAAGGAATAGCGCTAACAATAGATTAACGGCAGCGATGAAAGTGGACATTAGAATAGTTGAACTACAGGGTGAGTTTCGATTTAATTTTAATAAAACAATTATTGAAAGATAAAATCGAAAGAAATAGAGAGACACCCTGTATAATCGAATAAAACAGATGAATAATTAAAAACAAATAAAATTCTGCAATAACTTTGTCCAATAGTTTTAATAGCAACATAGCTGGCTCAAAATTGGACTGTTTTCAATAATAATAATAAAAAAAAAGATTAATAATGTTAAATCACATACCTTTGATCCACGTTCATTGAATATAATTTCTACATCTAAAATTGGGCCAAATTGCTAGAAAAAGATGGGGAAAACATACAAAATCAATATAGATAAATGTAGATATATCAGGTGATCTAAATTATTTGTCTTTTGTAAATTGACAATAAGATTTATAATTGAGATCACCCGATATTTGATTTGATTTTATCGATTTTTATTCAAACTTCTTTTAAAATCTATGGTAAAGGTCAGTTTGAATATTTCATACAGACTTCAAAGTAAATATTTTCATTATTTTTAGAAGGCATGTCAGACTACACGTCGACTACATACATATGTCGAATATTTCATTTGTTGTTTTCAATGTATCCAACTTGTATAAATATTATGTTAAATCGGTGTTTTTCAAACTATAAGGGGTCATGACTCCCTTAGGAAAAATTACAAATAACAATTCCATTGAGAATGAGTAAAGGTACTAGATTAAAAATCATTCCTATGATGGTAATAATAGGGGGTTAGTTATCAACTTACCCCAAACATGGCCCTAAGATCCGGATCCCTAAATCGAAAAGGAATGTTTGAAACATGTAACCGTTTCGGTTGATTCTTCGTTAAATCAATAGTTGTAACTGTACTACCACTACTTGCATTATTCCCTTGATCACTACCATCTACTGCTGTTGTTGTTGTTGTTGTTGTTGTTGTAGCTGATTGAACATTACCATTACTTTCTGTTTCTTGTGATTGTGATGATGATTCACATTTAAATCCTGATTGATTTTGTGCTGCTGGACTATTTACTATACTGCCTGTTGATTGTTCTGTTGTTTGTGTTGTATTATTACCACCATTAGTAGTAGTTGTGTTATTGTTAACGACACCGCCGCCGCCACCAACTGAACTTACACCGCCACCACCACCTCCACCTCCACCACCACCACCACCGCCGCCGCCTACACCGGTAGTATTTTGGGGCGGTGGTGGACTAAAAGGTGGACCTGTCGTTGCTGGTGCTACTGTTGTCGTGGGTGGTGGTAATAATGGCATCTGTTGTGATTTATCATCGGCAGGCTTCACTTCACCGTTTTGTGTTGGAAAACCTGCCGGCGTTGCCGCCCCAAACGGCGCCGACATACCCGTCTGTACCATGTGCTAAGGAAATAAATAAACAAGGAAATTAAATTAAAAATCATGTTTTGATATTTGGGCAGGAGCGCAAACAGTGAGAGAGAAAGAAGGGAAACGAAGTTTCTTGGCAATTTGCCTAACTATAAGTGATGAACTGTAAAATTAAAATATGCAACAATTCCAACAATATTTAATAATCAAAAATCTCTGTTTTATAATAAATTGGATTCTGTACACGTGTCGGATTATTGACCACGCAGGCACAAATTGATGATATCAAAAAGGAGATATTAGTGTTAGAGGTCATCAAATATTGTAAATGAAAAAAAATTGAAAAAAATGCTCATTAAATTTTCCAACAATCCTCTATCAATATGGACGATTTATTATGAACAATTAAACTATTAATTAATTACTGTTATTAGTGTAATTATTTAAATCAATAACTGTAACAATTGTATCTAAGTATTTGTTTATAAACGCAAATTTTACGAAATTCAGACCAAAGAAACCAAACAAAAAGAAAATAAATTAATGACCACACACGATATATGATTAAAACAATACGTAAATTTTATTTATTTTCTAAATTTAATTGTTAATTAACGTTCAAAAATTAGTTAACATCAATATTTATATCCGAATTAAAAAAAATTGCGTAAAAACTGTTTTAAGTTGGCAATAACAGGAACAACCGCCATTTTACTTAATCTCCAAATGTCACTACAACTTAATCCAATAATACCAACTTATAATAATTCGCGATTAATACCTAAATTCTACAAATAAATCCAATTAAAAAGACAACTAATTGTTTGTAATTTCTATATTTTAAATTAATTGTAATAAAATTGGATAAATATTAGGAATAACCGCCATTTTCTCCCAAAATTTTGAAACGTTAAATTACCAACAATCCAATCATACCAACATAAAGATGAATAATAGCACCATATTTGTTATGAATTTGATTGATCTACCATCACTAGAAAATCTGTTCATATCATCAATTTCGCCCCTCCTATTATTCCCATTTCAGTTCAACAAAAACAGTTTTATCCAGAGATCAAAATAAGACAGAATTCGATCCAGACAACAACAATTCTCACATTATAATACATCTTTTTGTTGTTGTTGTTGTTGTTGTTATTGAGATCTGTGTCGACAGCTGTGAAAGCCCTCAGAGACAGACAACATGGAATTATTTCATCCCTGAGATAATTGATGGAGGAATCCATCATATTTGCTACAGATGTACATATAATGGGAATTGTTAATGCAATTTTCAAACATATGTGATGATAGTGATGATGTCAGACTGTAATTAAGTCAATGACAACAAAGGAAAATGCGTTGTGTTTTAATAAATTTAAACAATACGTATTGTACAAATTGAAAGAGATCATTCCAATATTTAATATTTCAAAGTTGTGAACAATTTACATATGTACAAACGTCCGCCGGATATAGCGGCCATTTAACTTTCTCTCAGTCTGTACACACATTAGTTTATTCTTGGAGAGTAAATTCTTTGTCATGGAATTATAATGCAACTTGTCTTAAAATAGCAACAGTTAAATTCAGTTTTGGAAATATTTCAACATATCTACATTAGGATTGATTTAAATAAAATTGTTGCGAAAGAGCTTCTATATTAAAAATAGATATCAACAACTGTAAGAATGTGAACAGAGCATTAGCGATGAGAGTGCAGCTTTAGATAATATTTCAAATCAAGAAGGTCATGATTTGATCCTGATCTACGGTGTGATTTGCATGAAAACATGCACTATAATTATACATATTTCTTTTTAATTCTCCAGTAATTCTATTTTTCAATTTATGGTAGCGTTAAGGTTGGTTCACATCACCTTTTTTTCATGTAATAGCACGATAACAAATTACTTTTGTTTGTGAAAATTGTAAAAGAAAATAACCACCTGTAAACACGGAAAATTTCTTTATAAACACAACGTAAAATATCTAGAAATAGGTTTAATTAGCAATTATCACGCCATTCTAATTTAGCCATAAAAATACAGTATAACATCGTATGTTCACCTTCACTCAATTTAGAAAAAAAAAAAAAATAGAGAACTATTTATTGTTGTTGAATACGATTAATGAAGGTTAATATTATGTTTCAGGTGCATTTTTTTAAATGAAACGTTATCAAAGTCGCGTATGTCGTTCATGTGAAGATGCACTTATTGGAATAGTTCTTTTACTGACAAAAAACGTATATGTTTCTACTGATTGTGAGATTTAAGGGCCTATGCAGATGACGGCTTTTTCCCGCGCTGATCACGGGAGTAAGCGCAATTAAGACATGCTGCAAACGCGATGCAGTCGCAATCTGTGTACTTTTGCACACATTCATAAATTGACAAACGCGCAGATACGTCGATAGAATCGCGCTGTAGTATGAATGTGATGGAAAAAAACGCGGTAGAACTGCGAGTTTTTAGCCAGAGACCCGTCAACAGTAGTAAGATGGCTGAAATCGTAAAAAGGTTCAATTTTTAGTAAAAACAAAATTCTATTATCACAATTGCAACTGCAGTGGCTACGCGGAGAAGAGAGCGGTAACATATGCGAGCGCCCCTTCTCAACCGCTTCTGACTATATTGTAACGCGATGTTTACGCGCGTTTCACACATTGTTACGCGCTGCAACCATACGTAATCAGTGCGATAAAAAGCCGTCGTTGGCATAGACCCTAAAGGGTACGAAAGGAAACTTGTCGACCACCAGGAGAAGATTAATCAATTAAAATTCAACTCATCTACAAACACAAGAGTGGTTTGGTGGCGGAAGGGGGGGGATTTTTAATATGATACGATGGGACATGTAATGAATGAATAATACAATCATCCTGTTATTGGAGGGATACGATTGAATAAAATCTCTCTTCATTAGAATTTTTGATTAGGTACTACCAACAATAACAAATTAACAACAAAAACAAAGAGGAAAGTTTCAATCAAACTGATTACAAAACTAATTGAAAAAAATCAACACGTCGATATATAACTCTTTTTGAATAAATATCAGTGTATCATATTGAAGTTTACTAAACACCTGAAGTACGAATTTAATATAAAAGAATTCCAGGTAAAGAAATATAAAATTATTAACTATTAAGTAACTAGGTGAAAAGTTAGATTATCTAAATTACCGGTTTTTAGACCAAATATTTTTCACCCCTAAAATATCTGAAAATTAGATCTAAATTAACATGATTTAAGTACAATTAATTTCTATTTTGCCCTCTACCTACAGGAAATTTCTATCCTGTAGGTAATAATTTGGTAGAATTCAACTCAAAAATTTTTGGAAAACAAGCGGAAGTTGCCACCCTTCAAATCATATGCCATATGCAATTGTAGAAAATATTACAGGAAATTGAAAAAAATATATACAGGGTTGGGCAAAAGTCCCGGAACGGTCAAATATCTCCAAATTTCGTGAAGTTAAAGATCTGAATTTTTGCAGATAGTAAGCTTCAGTTATGATCTATTGATCTAGAGTATTTTGGTGAACTTGGCACTTCCGCTTCAACCGGAAGTAGCTGTCAACTTGCTTATTTTAAATAGAATGCTTTTTTTTTGGGCATTTTTGAATTTTACATATTAATCTTGACTATGCTGTATTAGTGTTCCCTATACCTATCTATAACCGTTTGTGAGATATTACAGTTTTTTCTGTTTTCATTTCCATTAAACTTTATACAGTCTAAGCACACTTTGTGATATAACGAGAGTTGATATTTCAAAAATTAATTTCTTTTCTGAGTAATAGTTGGTTATTTGATAGAAAAAGGCACCTAATGCCCTTTTTTATGAATTACACTAAAATAAAGTAAGGCACTACTCTTAAAACTACTTCAGATTTGGGGTACCAAAGACATTTTTGAAGATCAAAAAAATTGTAATATCTCACAAACGGTTATAGCTGGGTATAGGGAACTCTGATACAGCATAGTCAAGATTAATATGTAGAATTCAAAAATGCCCAAAAAACTATAGCATTCTATTCAAAATAAGCAAGTTGATAGTAACTTCCGGTTGAAGCGGAAGTGCCAAGTTCACCAAAATACTCTAGATTAATAGATCATAGCTTAAAACCACAATATCCAAAAATTCAGATCTTTAACTTCACGAAATTTGGAGATATTTGACTGTTCCGGGACTTTTGCCCAACCCTGTATATCAAAGATAACAAGTAATTGAAATTATTGATACACCAATAATAATTTTAATCGAATAATTGTGGTTGTAATTGATAACAATAAAGAGAGAATATTGTGTATAATGTTATTATAATCATATTTGTTGTAGTTTACGAAAAAAACCCACAATTATTTAAACCATAATGTAAACAACAATAATATTATTATTAATATGACAAATTTACTATGTACAAAAACCGTTAAGTTGTGATATTGTTTTGTCTACCTACCAACAAAAAAACGATACATACAGCATGGCTCATTTAAGAGGTAATCTACCGAGGCGAAAGCTTATACTAAAATATAGTTGAAATTGTAAGAGCACCCCGTAAAATCTTACAATCAGTAGACATTCCAAAGAATTGCGCCATAAATCACTATTGTTTAAAAAGTGTTACACAGAAACTACATACAATATTACTTACCCAACATTATTAATATTCTAAAGACGTATTTTATAATTAAAACTTATTTTCTAAATGTTTCTTTAGCAATTTTATCCATTAAAACGTTAAACAACTCTGTCAAGTTATAATGGAGGGTAAGAGAAGCCGCCGCCCCCGCTTGTATTACAATTTCAACTGTAACTAGAGGTAAAACAATGTATCTACTTAAAAGACTGACAAATGTGATGTTTAGTTGAAGAGCTTATTTAAAACAACCCCTAATTTGAAACGAAACAGTATAGGAACACTTCAATGTGACTCAACACTAAACTACCGTTAAGTGTACATAAACAATACGTTCTCAAGATGACCGAAAACTAACATTCACCAAACGATATCAATGCAGGAGAGTCTTCAGAAATGTAAAACCACCGAAATACAACATGTAATTCTAGATTGGTGCATTATTAACAATAGACAAATTTTTGAGTTTTGCTATATTGAAGCTTTCCAGAAACTATTTGTTAATTTTTAATAAATAAAACAATATGAATGGGATATGCGATACATTTATTTGTACTTCACGCTCTGTAACCACATATATATATATGTACCTACACCTTGTTTATTGTCTCTAATTATCGATGCATATTATTGTTATTATAGTCAAAATTTCCGGTGCTTTCTCTCTTGCTCGCTCTTTGTTTTCCTTCTATAATTTATTGTTTATAGAAACACACACAAAAAAAAATCTATTTATTTGCTGAAATACAAATGAATGATACGCATCGTTAAGCCTAAAAGCTTCAAATCTACCAAACATTTTCTACATATCTCTCTATTTCCGCACATTTAAATTACAACAAAACAACAAATAATAATTGTTAATAATATGATGAAAGGTCGTCTGCCTGACACTTAATAAATGGGATTGATTGAGGAAGGCATATGAGCGTATATAACTCGCTTCCGCTAATGCTTTTATTCAACATACATACATACATACATACATAATATAACATCATTTCTATGCATAGAACATGAAATGATTAAATTGCTACCAACTTATATAAAATATAACGAAATGAAGATAGATATGTATATAAAGACACACATATATAGGAGATAAAAGAGAATCATTTTTTATAACCCCTTCCTATTTCCACCCCAACGACGACTTGTTGTTTGGATGAAATATGAAATTTCTAAACAATAGTGTTGACAACACTTTTTCACACAAAAAAAAAACAACGAAGAGCATCATTTATCAATGTCTGTATAGATAAGGGAAATTATCCTGAAATTTCCTGTTAATTTATACATTAATTAGTATTTTACAAAAATATGAAATTTCGGCTACCTATATAGAAAAATTCCATCAATAATCTCTCTATTCTGTGTGTTATAATCTAATTAAACTTTTATTATTCACACATCAAATTGACCGTATAGTTCAACTGATGTTGGTTGGAGGAGATGAGAAAATAGAACATTGGCATAGATCCAACAGTTTTCTCGTTTGTTCGTTTGTTAGTTCATCCGTTTATTATACAAAAAAAAAATATGGGAAAAACTTGATAACGTTAATTATAAAGCAACCTATCCATATTAAAACTGAAAATGACAACATTGATGGAAATTAATAATAAATCAATCACTAGAAGATTCAAGGTTTTTATACTATTGATGTTTCTTTTTACCAAATAAAAATCTAATAAAGAACACACAATTATCGGTTATGATTAATAAAAATTGTATATACGAAATGGAAATATTTTTATTATCAAAAAATTTTATGAGTGGATGTTCCGGAAAGTTTTTTATTTCATAATACAAGATGAAGATTGTGAAAAATCGATTTTTACATTGAAACTTATTACAGAATAGAAGCTATATACGCAGTTGTCGCTTTTAAAGTTTGTAATTTAAAAATAACACCCTCAAACCATCATAATACTCTTTCAACTCTGCTAACTCCCATATTTACGCCCTCAACAATTGTTTAATAATAAATGAAAGATTTTCATCAAAAGTACCGACGCAAAATACAATAAACCAAAAAAATTTTTGCCAACTTGACTGTACATTTGGAAATTAAGCAAGCCAAGTCGATTTGTTTGACTATAATTTGAACAAATTTTCAAACAGAGTCGTTAAAATAGACGCACGCAAAACAAAAACATGCCGCGATCACGATATAGATAAGGCTTTTATTATAAAGAATACACCTAATCTTTGACTAATATCAAATTAACACCTTGTGCCAAAAATGGAGATTTACCTTGATAGGCTAGATATACTTATACAAGTATAGAATTTACTGAAGGTAAATGTATTTAGACTAGAAGCTTTCAACATATCAATATGACGAGAATAAATCAATTTATAAACATTAATTTGAAATCAACAAAAGTATATTGTAAATAGAATTCGTTATCACTACGTAAAAAATCGTGACGTGAAATCTATATTGTTCTCAACAAATTAACTATTTGAAATCGGTCCAAATATTTATGAATTCAGCATGAGAATCGATTAAAATTGTACTCACAACATCTCAACCACCCCTGCCGCCAACGCCACTAGCACCCTCTCTGCAATCATATTTTATTGATTTTGAAATTATTTTCTATCGTTGTTGTTGTTGTTTTTTCCCCCTTTTGTACAATATTGTTTAAAAGATTCCTCTATTATACGATTGATTTTATTAGTTCCGTTATTTTCAATTATCAACATTTACAGTAAGAACTTGTCTATAGTTCCTTTTACGTGTTTAATTTTATTTAAATTGGATTTTAACGAACACTACTTTTTCCGTTTTAAATGGATTTTCAAATGATTTTTTTTTCTTCTTTACTTTCTTTATACTGGAAATGGTATTTATTCAACATGAAAACCGATTTAGAGAAATGATCGTGTGTATAGAAGAAATATCGAATATTTTCCATTAAAACTTCAATTTCTGCTGTAGTCGATGAGATAAAATTTAAATTTCATACAAAAGCGGAAGATTTCAAATTGCCATCAAGGATTTATTGGATATTTTTTTATACAAAAAAGCTTGCTTTAAGGGTCGATTACATTGAGCGACTTTAGTCGTTAGACCAATAGAGGTGGGGCGCGCATGCGTAGATTGCAAGACGCTTCGTGATTTCCAAGTCGCTAACAGTGTTGCTACCAAGTATCCAAGTAGCGAGTCTTCTCCAGTGTTGCGAATAATGTAGAAATCAGAGCAACACGGAAACTGAAGTCCCTACATGATATTACACACAGCGAATTTAGTCGCAGCGTCTAGCGACAAAAGTAGACCGGTCACTCCAGCGTTTTCTATTTTACCCACGACTTTGGGTGCAGCGTCTAGCGATTAAATAAAGTCGCTCATAGTAATCGACCCTTTACTACTAAATTCAGCTGAAAAAGTTTCAATACGATCTTTGTCTCACTTATTCTCTCCGATTACAATAACTACGATAAAGACCACAAATCATTCGACTATCTACTTAACGTATTCTATCAAAGAAAGTATCGAAAATCTTTAAATAGATCTTAAAATTAAATGATTTTGTCATCTTGCCAAACATTATAAGTATGTAAAACTTTAATGGTTGACAAATAATTAAAAAAAAAAATAACAAAAGTAAATGATTAAATCAAATAAAACAACCTATAAATTCCACCCTTACTATTAAAATTTTATTATAAAATCCATCAACCCTAGTTGGTAGTTTAATTAAAATTAACCACACCCTTGTTTTAATAACATCAACATAGTCATTACAAGTAACAAGATTTTGAAAATTTACTAACAAAACCCTTTACCACCACCACTACCACCACCTACTCAGCTATTTGAGCAACCACCAAACTACTGCAATATCCAGGTAGGGGTTGATGAGAATCAAGGGAAGAACGAGATATAGAGCGAAACGTTCACTTGTATACCTACAAAAAAACGACTCTCACCCCTATACTGATTCCATCCTGTTTTATTAAGATCTTCCTTTTCGTTTATATTAGCGAGACGCTACTATTTTCGATTGAAATATCACGTAAGGGTGAAGAGGGAATAAAGCACAAGCGCCCCGACGCTATTATATTTTCACAATTTAACGTCACTGCAAGAGAGATCTATAAAGAAAGAAAAGCGCAAAAAAAAAAACAACACGAAAACGGAAGAAATTTTACCGGAGTTTTTTCTTCGAGGGGTGTAATACTCCCGATAAAAATAAATCAAATCGAATAAATGTCTTAAGAAAATGTGATAAATGGTACACTTAAGAAAACAATAGGGATTTTGTAAATTTTCTTATCAGAAAAAATTTGTTATATACATATATATAAAAAAAATATAAAGAAACTGATAATGATAGTGATTTCTTTTGAATTGGGGCATTTACTTCAAGTTTGTCTTGTTTGTTGTGATCTTCAACCTTTTCGTCAATACTAACAGTTATCGAAAAACAACAAGTTTATAATATCGAAATCAACATTTATTTTAGAAGATATCGTGTATACTACGTGTCCACATAATACGGTACCACTCCCCAACTTTACAAACTTGATGATTCTATTCGAATTGCCGTTACTATAGCAAACTAACCGATAAATTTAGAATAAACTATATGCTATAGCAACTGATTTTTAAAGTGTAAGGAATGCCCGCCGCCGATGGACACCCAGTATAAACTTTGTAATTTTTTACGCGTTTTTTTTTATAACGAACTATTTAAATACATAGTAGCCGAAATTTTAACATACCTAAATACAATCTATAATGTTTATTTATGGATCATTTCTGAAGTAAATATACAAAATGAACCATTTCCAACTTAATAACATTTAATAAGACTTTAAACAAGACATACAAATATAAACATAAAACCTACTACACTTATGAGAATTATTTTTATGTGTCTTTAAAATTGAGTTGGTTGGTTGTTGTTGTTTTTTTTTTTGACACTTTTTGTTTAAATGTAAATGAACTAATTTGAGAGAGCATCTGCCATCCGTATGGTACATACTTTCTGTCTGTGTGAGTGTGTATGGTTCATATCTTTATCTCTGATCTACGTACTGTGATAAACAGAAACCATATCTGTTTTTTTTGTTTTTTTGGACATTCTTGAGATTATTACACAGGAAATATTTTAGTTTCAGCATTATAAACATTAATGCTAACTAGAAAATGTATGCCACAATAAACTGTATTTAACTGCTCAATCATAGAAATTGTTTTGGATAACCTGACTTGATTTTCCAAAAGAAATAAAAATTGATTTTTCGATTATGCTACGCCCAGACTTGCGTCCCCAAACTTCGTATGTTTAGTGCGCCACTTAGCATTATCGACGATAATTTATCGTGCCAGAAAAGCGAGTATTTATGACTTGGCGATACGTAAATCAAGCTGGCGATTGTACTGTTTTTTTAAAGAACGCATTGTATAGGAACGTTCTCAATGAAAACACGGGAAGAAATGAACATTGCAAATCTGGCGCGCTATTTCCCACTGATATTTATTGAAAAACTGACTGGCGATAACTAGACCACAATGCGATAATTCATAGCGATAGACGATAGTCGCTGTCCACGTTAACGTTTATCGTTTCATAAGACGAAGTTTGGTCGCAATAGGTGCACGTCTGAACGTTTGGGCAGTAGTATTATTAGTTGGGAGACATGTGTGCGTGCACCTTAAGCGAAAAGTTTGCACACTTCCGATATCAATAAAACTATAACTTTTGACAAATGCTACTATTTGTCTCGTTATTCTATTATCATCGTCTCTACTATACTGTCTTCAACTATAAAATGTATAAAACACAACATAAAAGTTGTTGTAACAAAATAAAATATTGATTTATATGACAATAAACACATATTCACATTTTGAATTATTGCAATGAATTATATACTGTTAACGATAAGAAAGTTTGAAAATGGTTGGAGTGATCGAATAAAATTTAATAAATGAAAGCCATTATATTTCCGGTTTGTCGTTCAAGTTTCAAATCAAATTCAAAATAAAATCTCAAACAACATATTGTGATAAATAACTATAAGATAGATAGATTGAATTTCTATACTTTTGATCTTGATTACAAATACGTTTTGTGTTCAGCTGGTCTTTAAAACGCTATCCTCAAACTATTAAATGTAGTAGAGGAAAAAAAAACAAACAAGGACAATTGACTTAAATGAATGAAATTGCTGTTGTCGATCTGTATACGAATTTATAACGACACTACAAACAATCATGAGTGGACTATAATTTGAGTCAATTGAATTTTCTACAATTTAAAATGCTGAAATAAATGAAAGTGAAGAGTTGGGAAAATTAAAGCAATTTCTCTTTCTTTTTTTTTAGTTGAATTCAACAACTTGAAAAATAAGTAATTAAACGTAAACGCGACTTCAATAATATAACGACAACGCCTTTGACAAAGCAACCCTCTTACATCAAATCCGCTCCACCTTACGAGACAGCTGCAAAAATAAGTCAAGATTGTGATAAGATCCTACCGATGTAGTTTCTCAGTTAGCACTATTCAGATTTGGCATTTCTAATACGAACATAGTAAAATACCGGCATCACCGCACTCTCTCAGAAGTTTCGAATAAATCAGAATGAGATAAACACTAAAAAAACGTCTAAGCAATCCAACTATTGACACCACCCACATTCAGACATTTCCGGGCATGGGACGATTGCGCCGAATCTGTCCTGGTAGTAATTCGCTAGAAATAAAAGAAATCGCTTGCACACTTTGAAAATAAATTTCTACCTACTATTCTACTATTTCTACTATGTTTTATTTTATGTAACAGAATGGTGGTCAATAAAAGATCATCGCCGAAAAGGTAGAAGTCTTCTTGGATCAAAAATACACAGGCTGGTAACAAGACCGACTTTTGCCGATGTCCGATTAGTCGGAGGGGGTTTCACATTAACATAGAGCTCATAAGTCGTTATATCTGACTATACACGACGGGCGATTTGATGATGTGGGCGTGTCTCCACGATGACGTAGTTCTCAACCTGTGTTGTATTTTTGTTCCAGAAAGACCTCTAGTTTAGAAATTTTAAAATCTTAAACCTTCCAAAAACTGCTTAAAGTAAAAAGTGTGCAAGCGACTTCGTTTATTACTAAGGGATTAAGCATCACGGGTGGTGGTGCAATTGTCCTCTGAGAT
This sequence comes from Lydus trimaculatus, assembly GCA_037414755.1. Taxonomy (NCBI): domain Eukaryota; kingdom Metazoa; phylum Arthropoda; class Insecta; order Coleoptera; family Meloidae; genus Lydus; species Lydus trimaculatus. The sequence goes on along the minus strand of JAZBGY010000060.1, from coordinate 63,045 downwards.
TATGGACTTCCTGAACAGTATCGGCGCAATCGTCCCTTCGACTTAAGAGAACTCAGGTAATAGGGGTGCATTAGGGACATTTCCCTAAACATCACATCCTCTCCCATTCGCTAATATCTTTGTCATGGTCATGGTGACACACCAATGGGCAAATGTATCAAAGAAAGATCGAAGTAGATCAACATTCTCAGTCAAATAGCGCTTATTTTGTGTTTATCTCATGCTTATAGGATACCACTAAAGTGGGTTTGGTGTTTTTCCTATGTTCGTATTAGAAACGCCAAGTCTGTAGATGCATCCAGAAGCAATAATTTTATACTCTTTCTAGTTTGATCTAACTGGCTTGATTTTGGGATTGTAGAAACAACACCTATCATTCTAGTTTTTGTTCATCTATAGTCAAGTGGACCAAATCCAAGTATATCGACTATAAATTCGAAATTGTCAAATCTATTAAAATTTAAATTTTACAACGAAAAAGCTTTTAGTACAGAGATGTTAATTGAGTTTATCGAATTTAAAACAATTAATCAATTGTAAGATTGTATATAATTAATATAAGGGTACCCTCATTCTTGAAACACTCTATATATATGTTTATTATTTCTTTCTAACAATGAATAATAAATTCCAATAAATAATAATTACAATTCATGGATTACAATATTGTTTTGTAATATCTTACAATCAGAGGCCAATAAACCAATAAAAACACATTAAAATTGAAACCAATTAAGGCAAATTGATTTCGAATCATGAGACACTAATTATACTATGTACAAAACAAAAAACTAAAAAAAAAATCTCTCTTAATTACATTACATACACGAACGAATATGTATAGAATTTTCGACAAAAAAACAGAACCACAAAGAGCCTACAGCTATTTTACCCAATAATAATAAGATTAATAATAAGCTAGTTATACCCAAAGTGAAAACCTTGACTTAGGCTCATTAGATTTCATTTCTTTTTCATAATTTTTGTTGTTTTTTTTAGATACTTCTATCAAACTTCATTAAAGGAAGTGTTGTAATTTTACAGGTGGATACCTCATGAATGTTGCACTGTTATAAGGGAAATCCGAAAAAGAAATCGCAATAATTCTTCATTATTTTTAATGATATTTAGAACGATTTCAGATCTGGGTCGTTTGATAAATAAAAAAAAAAAAAAATAATCTGTTATTTGTATCTAGATACTTTTGCGAAAAGAATTGTGTTTTTATAACCAAAAATTAATAGGAAATTGATATAAAAATATTGACCCAAAAATTATTTATTTTTTTTTAAATTGTTTATACAACATTTTACGTGTCAAGTTAACGTGAACATAATTAAAGAGCGAAGAACCGGTTCGCTTTCTGTAAGTTATTATTAATAAATGAAAGACCTAAAATCTATTCCTTTGATGTTCATTTTTGTTTTATTTGAAAAATTTCAATAAAATCGATCCATCTCTTCTTCAAACTGGAGCAAAAACACAAATTTTTTTTTGGACTTTGACTATTTAGCGAATTGGACAATATTTTTATTGTTGTAAATTGGTGTTAATTAGTTGATTAGCCAACAATTCCAATTGGGCTTTATCATCATCATCATCATCATCATCATCAAGAGAGGATTATTGAAGTCCATGGCCAGCATATGTTACAAATTCCACACCAATCAACACAATTATAAAATAAATTTGATGACAAAAATTATAACAAATAAAACGTTGCTTTATTGTAAATGGATACTTGAGATGAAAATGCTGGTTTTTAATAGAATAACAACAAAAAAAAAATAGACGAAATTAATTAAAAACACCCTTGAACCGCCACAGTCAAGTTCACTGAAACAAACATGATCCTCCCTATAAATTTCATGAATCACTTTGTATAATATTTGTAGCCAATAAACTTGGCATCTAATCCAAAAATAGTTTCTTTGTTCGACTGGATAAACAATTTTTGTAAATATTTTATTCCAGAAAAACCTTCTACGCCACTGATTTATAATGAGAGACACGAATCAAAAGAGGGGTGGCCCCAGCCTTAAAATAATACCGCCGTCGCATCTGTTAGCAGCAGCAGCAGTAGTCACGGTAGCAACGTCTATACCCTCACAAATACAATAGAAGAAGAAGAGAAAAAAAAAACACCCTTATTTCCGTAATGGAAAAAAGACAAATAATGTGAGAGAGGCAGACGGTTGGGGAATCTTGCTATAATATGCTTGATTTTTTTTTTTTTGAACTTACCGGGTAGTACATGCCCTGAGGAGGAAGAAAGAAAGCTCCGGCGCCCCACAGTTTGGCTGATTTTATTAACAAACAATTCACATAAAAAAAATTAGCAAATTTTTATTTGATAAATTGGCACAATTTTATTGATTTAAAGAAAATTCTTATAATATCAACATAATAAACACGTTTTTCTTATATTTATTTATATAATTGTTTAGATATATATATATATATATATGTAAAAATGTTTTGGTATGACTTGTTGCCGACAATATAGAACAACGCCCGTTTAGGGTGCTCTAGCTCAACTACCACCCTGGCCGAGGCAACGTTGTCGTCGTCGTTGTCGATGAAGGGGGGCAGGTACCCGGTTGTTCATGTTCGCTTTGGTGGGGTCGATCAATGAACGGCGGCTATATGTGTATGTGTGTGCGTATGAGAGTGCGCGCGCGCGCATATACACATTCCCAACATCTCCCAAAAATAAAAAAAAAAAATAAAACAACCAAAGAATACATCCGAATAGAATAAGATAGATATAGATATAGCTATCGTCCAAAATGTGAGGAGGCAAAAAAAATAGAATCGAATATAAAAGTGAGATAGAATGAGTGATAGACATATGGATAATTGAGAGAGAGGAAAGATATGTCTCAAAGGAGGAGAAAGAGAGGATGAGATACGTGAAAAGTTCAACAATTTAATTTTGGAAAATCGAATCATCGGAAAGGTGGCTTGTCGCTCTGCAGGGATGTTTCTTACAGATTTCATGTCTAAAATTCTACCATTTTAAATGTAGTAATAGACGGTTGAAATTTCTTTAATAACTTTTATCTTGGATTTCTATTTATTTTGGAACGTTCTCAAATAGGAATTTGCTTGGTTCATTTATTTTGCAACTGATACATTTGATTACTTTATATTAAAGGTCAGGGATGCTAGTACTGTAGTCTACCAACTCCAATATCAGGAAATCCATCTGTCAATTCACAAACTGTAATTATTTTCCAAAATCAACTCTACGAATCAGTGGCGTAGGAATAGTGATGGATGGAGTAGCACTTCTCGATAAGATCCAGTTCAACATCAATTCCTCATTCAAGACTTATCGTCAATGTTACTTTAAATCAACCTTATGTTGCTTGCGGATAAGATTCATTTTAATTAAGAAAAGTTAAATTGGGTGGGTGATGTAAAATGAGTTTTATGCTGAAGGAATATAAGGCACAAAGGATGCTAAGTCTCGGATAAACAACTGAAGATAAACTTGGCTTAAATAAAACAAAAAGAACCCAGTTATTAGGCGCTAATTCAAATTCGGCTGACGCAGCTACGCCACTGCCTTAAGTAAACATTATTGTAACTTCCTTACAAACTACTTTACCGCCTGCTATTCAGGGCCGGCGCTGCCGTATGGGCAAATCGGGCATTTGCCCAGGGCAGCAAACGATAAGAGACGGCAGGCGGAGAAATTTCTGACAAAGATTTATGCAGAAATTTTAGAATATAATCTTATTTTATAAACTTTCGGGTTTTTTTCAATCTATTTAGCTAATGTGTGGGTGTTACAAAGGTTTATAGGCCTAAGACTTAGTCTAAACATCCATTTATTTCTTGCCCAGGGCGGCATAAATCCTAGCGCCGACCCTGCTGCTATTTTAATACTTAACAAACAAAATTAAACGATTAAGAACAACAACATACTTATAAAATCAAGTATATTTCGATTACAATAATGATATTGGCGTGAAGATGTACCTAAATCTTGGAATGACATATAAACTGATATAATTATAAAAATACACCCCCCAGATCAAATTTCAACCGAAATAAGTCAACAGTTAGATTATAACAATCTGTATTTATCTTTTAAAAGTAAATTTAATGGAATTATTGCGTTTTAATTAGAAATATTTGATGAAAAACCATAAGAAAGAGGTCGGAATTGAGGTTATGTTATTACAATATTCAATTTATCAAAAACTTTATTATAAAAATTTCCATTTATCCAAAAATTATACTTATGTATTTGTTAATATAAGAATTTTGATTTAATTAATAATTTTACTTTAATTATAATTAATAGTAATAATAATTGTTTGAATAAGAGCTACATTTAACTGAATGTAGATGTAAAAAACGCCTACTATAAATTTAGAGAAATTTTAAATAAAAATTATAAACAATTCAAATAAAATCCACAAATTAAGATAATAATTGAATATTAATTGTTGGAAAGAAACAATTTAACAATTACATTATTTTTTAATTGGAATTATATGGAGAAATCATACTCAAATACAAAAATTAATAGAATTTTGATTTAGAATCAATTTTTTTTCATAAAAATACAAAGTATATGTATATAAATAATAATTGTAACATATTATTATTGTAAAACAACAACAATAATAATAATAATAAATAATAAATTAACAGGTCGCAGTAGGTCAATTAATAACAAAAGAAAAACATGGTGTTATTCTTTTGTTTATTTTGAATGTCTGTCAAAAAAACAATGGTAACTTGATTTTTCTCATTTACTTGCATTTGTTGATTTAATATTATTGGGTTGTTATTATTCGATAATTGTTTATATTTTTCAACAATAATATGATAAAATTGGTTAAATTACTGTAGTAAACAATTACAATAATAATGTGTTAATTATTAACTCGATTGATAAAGATGAGTATACTTTAAAGGTAAACAGAAAGGTGTTAAAATGTAATTAATACTTTCATTCATTAAATTTTTCATATCCTGTAATTGAGAATATGCTACAGGTAGATATACGCACAATTTCAGAAATCGAATCATCAACAAAACAAGGGCACGCAAGAATCTCGTTGTTATTGTTGTTGCGTTATAGAAAGAAGCCACTGACATTCAAAAGACCGGTTATAACAACCTTGAAACTGGCCAAATTTACAATAATACAAAAAACGTGTCCCTTTTATAACGAAATTCATCAATAGCGTATAAGAAAATGTGATAAAAGGTTGTGGGTCCAACTATCCACACACATACACATGACGTTCATTACAGTTATAATTAGAGAAAAAGAATGTAACTTACATGGCAGTCTGTTGACTTGACTTAAAACTGGATTGGTGTTTTAATTCATAAAACAACAATTAAAAAAAAAACACAAAATTATTAATCTTCTACTTGTTTCTAGTTTAATATTTTCATTGCGAAGAATCAGCAAGTGGTTGTGATTACATTCAACAATCTACAGGGCACACCACACACACACACAAACAACAATAATTATTGAACAAAGAGAGATAGATTTTATAAATAAAGATAATCGAGTGAAATTCGATGAGAGAGAGAGACGATCAAAATATAGTGCGCACGCAATATAAATGGAACATAATTTCAAATACCACCAGATAAATTATTGATCTTTACCCATTCTTTACCACACTACCACAAATAAAAAACAAAAACAACCATATGTTGTGTGTATTTCATTATAATTACAACATGTTAATTACAATTTTATTCATAATTATTAGCAATTTTAATAATTATGGTAATTGTCAGACGGTTACTTATACATTTCCGGAATTTCCCTACAAAGAAACCAATAAAAATGTAAGAATTACTATTAAATTTGTCAAATTACGGAAATTTCCACGTTTTGCAGGAGGTAATGTTTCGTGAGGTGGAAACCGCCTGTGAAAGAGGCTGTACCGGCCGATATGGCGTCTCAAAGATACTCTGTGTACGACAATGTGTATCACCGTCTTGTTATCGCGATCTATACCAACAAGACTTGGTATACTTTTTGATTTTTAGCAAAAATAAAGGATTTTAAGGAATCTTTTTGTAGTTAGAAGAAGGAGAAGTTGATGTAAGATTGAATTCGTTTAAAGGTTGTTTTATTCAACGTTACAATAAATCTCGCCCATGACCTGCTGGCTAGACACCAATTATGCTTCTTTTTTTTTTGATAAATATTATAATTTGTTAATAATAATAACAACAACAACACCTAGAATTGTTGAAATCTTGGCAATGATCAAATGTATTGTTTTGAACATAATTAATTGTTAAATATTTAAGATCTGTAGAATTCACATAATTATATCAAAAATAGTCGTTTTTTTTTGTAGAATTGAATAACAAAAAAAAAAACACAAAAAAGCATTGTTTACATCTCACAAATATAACGGAAAAACAAACACAAATTTTGGCACACATCAACATAACGAAAAATTAACAATAAACCGTGTTACCACTAGACGACTAAATAGAGAACAAATCGCTAGTAGTGAACACGTTAAGAAATATAGCGAATTTCTTATCTAGTGCCAATACAATATAAACAATGCTTGTTTAATTAACAAAAAATCGAATGGAATAAAAATTACAAATTATACCCGATTTAGAAATAATTCTAATATCACAAAATCAATTATAGATTAGTTTAACAGACCGTTTATTCTATTTTAATGATTTTTTGCATAATATTGCTTAACTTTCTGCACTTTATTTAGAAATTCTTTGGTGCGTTATTATAGGCCTGCCATGAAATTACGTCACAACTAACTTAAGAAGATATTATTGTTATTTTCTGGATTCGCACACCTATATTGTAAATTATTGTCAATTCTGACGCGATTCCTCGACAGGTGGTATACCGTTTTTATTTATTTATTTATTTATCAACAATTAGCTCTTATTTACTATTAAATAACCTACTAAACAATTATTAATTATAATAATTAGAATCATTGATAATTTTCATTGTATACAGTTGTTTAGAAAAAATAATAGTAGTATTTTATTATTCTTATCGGAAAATATTCTTTTTTATATATATATATGTATATATACGCATTTAAAATCTAATTTATTCTACTAAATTTTCTGTTGAAATCATCTTCAAACAGCACTAACATGTACAGTATGATTCATTTCATTTGTTGTATCTGTTGTATTTGATTCTCCACCACCACCACTCATTTCAATTGTTGTTAATTGATCACCTTGTTGTAGATTTTTACTTTTATGTTTCTTACCCAAACCAGGTAATTTTGGTAAATGTTTTAATGCGCTAACAGAACCACGTGATTTAATTTTTTCACCTTCACCAATCTCTTGTTCTTCTGTTATTGAATCTAATGGTACCTCATTCTGATGTTGATCATCTTGTATTGGTATATCATCTATATATTGTTATATAATTATTAAAAATTATTTAAAAAAAAAAAACAATAGAAATTAAACAAATAAATAAAAATATTTCATTTTTTTATTCTTGTTCTTATCAATCTTACCGGGTAGTTTTTTCGTACGAAACGATGCATTTGTTATCATTGATTTAGATATAACGTGTGTATGTGATGGTCGTGGTGTTACTGATATTGATGGGGAATGTTGTAGTAGGTTTTTTATAGAATTTGCCGCTAATAATACATCTATAATTATTAATTATTTATAATAAATTATTATAAATTAATAATAATAATAATAATATACCAGAATAGGTTTCATACATTGCTCGTTGAGTGATATCATTTAATGTATGTAAACAACCATTAACACCCCGTACAGCACCATGATAGACTATATGTAACAATTCCAACAATAACGGACTAGATACTGGTATTCGATTTAAATAACTTTGATTATAACTGCTATCACTATGTACCGAACTTCTTGAACTATCATTAA